>VZUA01077164.1:4254-23556 GCA_013401035.1 Horornis vulcanius | reverse complement strand
CAAAAAAAACCCCAACCAAACAAAAAAACAAGCTAAACCAAAAAAACCCAAACCCAAACAAAAAAAGAAAAAAAGGCACCACCAAAGAATAAAAGCCCCCACAAATCTAACTTACAAGCTCAGTTAAAAATACTCTGCCCTGATCTATGACTTTCTTTTGCTAGGATTGTACCTGCAACATCTCCTGCTTCTTGGAAGTGTTGAGCACAGCATCCCTCAGTGCTGTCCCTGCCTTTTTTTACAGCACAGCCTTTCCACTTAACTGGTACTGTACATCACCCTCTCGTGGGTGTTTCCTGACCTCTCTGCCTCCAGACAGGTTGATTACAAGATTATTTTCTTGTGCTGATGGCTCCCCTGTCACCTGTCCAAACTTTACTCCTATCAGTAATCGATTTGAATACCTTAAGCAGATCAGGAAGGTGGTTCTATACTGAGCTTCCTGATAATTCCTTTTCCAGCTGGCCAAGTCCTCACTTTGCCAGACAAGCCACAAAGCTGTGGGTAAAACATTTTTGAAGCTGTTATAAATAAACACCCGAGTTATGTTTTGTAAATTACATTGTTGTTTCCATGGGCAAGGATTTTATCACACTGAGCTCAAATTAAATTCAGTGAGAAATTCAGGAGAGCAGCTATAAACCACAGCTCCTTTTCAGGGAAGGGACTGTTGCCTTTGCACAAGAGTGCAGGTGCTTCAGCAAAGGGGATAATTTTACTCACAGAGTTTTTTTTTGGAGCTGCTGCTTCCTTGAAGGGAAAGGCTGGAAACAAAGGTGTGAGACCATGGGCTCCTGTGATCATCCTCATCCTTAAGGCAGCAAATTGTGCTGCTTCCCATAAACCCTTGAGCCAGCTTTGCTGCTTCTGCATGTCCACAGATTATGAGGTGAGAGTGGCAGCTCCTGCTTCCTAATCTTTTCTCCTTTTCCTTTCTCACAGGGATTTCCTATGCAAAATTTGGTCAGTCCCACACGGTGGTACAGGGCAGGTGTGGAATGGAAGTGAGAAAGGAGCAAAAGGGGGCTGATCTCATGGTGAGTGGGCTCTTTGTGGAGACACAGGCAAAAATCCCCTCTGACAGAGGGAATGAGAGGTGGATTGAGAGGTTTTTGGGTGAGAGAAGGAGAGATGGAAGTGAAGAGTGTGCACTTCTGGTGTATTGTCACCTGCTTGGAGATTTCTGTGAGAGGCAATCACGGTTACCATGTGAGAGAGGGAAGACAGATAACACATTCAGAAATAATTGCACAGCGTTTCATTAGCTGTTATTCAAATTATGTTATCTTAGCCTTTGTGCTTAATTATCTGACGGCTGCTATACAATGCCCAGAGAGCTGAGGGGGGAAGAATGCAGGGCCAGCTATGGGAGTAATTTAACAACTTACATTTAATTGGAGTGCTCTGTGGGCTTGTCCCTGGGAGGATGGGAGCATTTCCCCTTCCCCAGAGATCTGCAGGAGCTGCAGACCCGAGGCAGCCCCAGACACATCCCTGCACTCTGAGTGCTTTGCACAGATGTGCTCTGGGTGTGAGGAGCGGGATTTCCCTCTTGAGAGGGGCTTTGAGGTACAGGATGGGAGGGGAAGCAGCGGCACATCCTGATTGTTCCTCCTGGCTGGAGGAAATGGAGAAGTCTGGGGTGCCTGAAGGCCACCCCTGGCCACTCTTTTCCTTGGGAAATCTCCTGGAGCCTGGCAGCTCTCTGTGGTGGTGAGGCTGAGCTGGCTTGTGGCTCTCCTGAAGCCACAGCTCAGGCTTAACTCCACCTCTGGGAGGGCAGCAGCTGGTCTGGCTTTCAGAGCGAGCAGGGACAGAGACAGAACCTGAATCTGGGTGCTGGGTGTCCTTTTTGGTCAGTACTCCAGGGATTTGCACAAAGCCTGTTGCAGCTCGGTGTGGCTCAAGCCCTGCCAGTGCTGCCTGTAGAGAGGAGCTGTTTCCATGGCTGTGAGTCTCCCAGACCCTGCCCAGCTGCTGTCAGTGAGTTTTTCTCTCTTGCCATTGATATCATTGCTCTGAGAGTGCTGCTCTGCTCTACATTGGCCTAAAATGAAGGTTTAGGACCTGTAACAACTCACCCTTAAGGGGAAGGAAGCACCATGTCAATATGAAAAAATCCCCCTTCAATATTGAAAACAAAAAAGTGAAATCCTGATCCTGCTCTAAATAGCAGGAGGTTCTACTACTGGCTCCAGAGCATCTTGGGTTATACCTATTGTCCAAAACAATCTCAGCTCACCTTTGCTCTTCCCTTTTGCAGAGAGTTTCAGTCTGAGTCTACTCCTCCAGGTGCTGTCTAGCCCCATGTACATCTTTCCTTTTAAATCCTGATCTGCTCAGTTTTCTCCTCATTTGGGGCTGTGGGCTGCTTCAATAAACAAGATAAAAATATTTGGCAAGACTGAAGTTAATTCAAAACACAGACCAGAGCAAAACTATACTCAATTTAACTAAAATCGTTCTGGAGAAAGTGGTATGAAACGACCTGATTTCTGCTGTCTTTTGTTAATGCTGGTGATCTCTTGTTCTCTTCAGTATTTTTCTTTCTCCCAGTTAAAGCTTTTCTTCAGTGTTTGCTTTCAGTTCCCGATCTATTCTGCATTTGTTGCCAATATTTGTTTTCCAATATTTTTGATGGTTTCCATTTGAGAATAAGATGTCAGGGAAACAAGATGTCTTGGATATGGCAACCACAGTGAGTTTTAGCAGCACCCTCCCCTCTCCCTCTTGCACTGACAGCCACTACCTCACCTCAGACCCTCTCCCTCTTCTTCCTCAGGGAGTGGAAACCAGCTGCTCGTGGTTCCGGACAGTCTTGCTCTTTTTCCTAATCCTTCTCTTCTTCTACACCTCCTTTGGTGGGGAAAAAGTCTTCTTGTTTGGATTTAATCACCAAATTGAGGAGACATGACTCCCTGATATGTTCCTCTGCTGTGTCTTTCTGATTTCTCCTGCAGTACTAGCTCAGTCACATGCAACTAAAAATAAATAAACATATTTTCCTTCTCCTCAGCCCTTTCCACTCAGCTGGAACTGTGCTGAGGAGATGAGAGAACAAGCAAAATTTCCTCAGTTTCTGAAAGCACTGAATTGTATTTCAAATAAACATAAGATTTTAAAGTTTCATAAGCAGGTTTGGACAGGACAGCAGAATTCTGGTGCAGCCTGAGAGCTCCAGCCAACCTTATGAATGTCTCAGAAAAAAATCCTAGAGTGCTCACTGCTGCTGGTTAAATCTCACATGGACAATCTTTGAATGGACAGCCATGGTCATGCTCAGCAACCCTTTCCTGAACATCTGTGGAAAAAAAATCCCAAAACTGTCAAGAATAAAATACATCACCACAAAAACACTCTCTAAGAAACAAACCCTCTTTTCTGAATAAGTGAAAAGCCTCCTGAATTTTCAGCATTGAAAGGATATTTGTGTAGGGCTTATAAGTAAAGACAAGGAAAGGGGAAGGAGAAAGGAAAGAAGCCTGGGTATGTGAGCAGTATTTTTCACTTTGGTCAACTGTGTATATATTTTCAAGATCATATTACCTTTTTTATTATTACTTTAAAAAGGATTGGAGCATATGACTGAAGCTGTTTCTACTGTAATTTTGGAAGCATAATGTAGCCTGCAAGTCAGAGAAGGGAAGGAGAGTTTAACTATTATATGTCTTTGCTATTAGTTTTTTTAGCTCCTGTGCCCTAATAGAATCTGGTAGATCCTCAGCTGTGGAGTCTTTCTGGCCTTGTCTAGAAGAACAGACATAAATTCAGCCTCTTTCCTCCATATCCTGAGGGCCAGACACTCCCTAGTGCTGTCTGGAAGCCTCTGCTGCCCTAGAGGCACTTTGCTGTAGTTAATATTCAGCATTACCTCTGCACCCCTGGTTTTTGTTTAGGGAGGTGCTAGGTTGAAAATGTCCCATTTGAGATACATTCAGTGCTTTCCACACCAGCCACAAACCTCTGCTGAGATTTGGGTTTAGGTTTGCCTCTGGCAGAAGAGGCAGAGTGAGAGGAGTAGAGGGAACAAGCAGAAACGTGACAGCATCAGGAAAGCCCTGTGATATTTGACATTGATTTGTTTGGTGGGTGCTTGTTTTGCACCTCCTGCCTGTGTAGCAGTGCTCTTGGGTGAGTCAGGAGGACTTGCACTGGATCCTTCTGTCATGTATGAATGTCAGCTCCTTTTCCAGCATGTTACCATGGCATCCTACCCCAGGTCATTCAATAAGGGAGAAGAGGACATAAAAGGGACCTGCTTATAACCTATTAACAGCTTCAGGAGAGCGATGTGACAGCACTAAGAGAAGGAGAGGATCACTGTGTTGGATTCTTGGTTCTTCCATTCCTGTTTTTGAGATTGCAAATAAAGTGTCTCTTTCTAGCTACCATCATACTGCCATCACCACACGTAGCCAGGTCCTCTGCCCCTTGAAAGTGGCAAGTGAAGCCCTGAGATCAGGAAATGTGAAGCAACTGTATTTTACATCATGCTAATGCTTTCATCCTGTAGATTACCTGAGCATTTTTATTTTTTAAAGTTACTTCTTGACATCATTCTCTCTAAAACAATCCCCCTCGCCTGCCCAGAGAATCTGCCTCTATCTGTGATTGCCAAAGGCAGTCACATTTCTACAACAGCCTGGTTTACGGGAGGTTTAGCTTGAACTGCCTGCTGGCCTTACGTAAGGGAGGCAACAATTGAATCTTCATAGTTGAACTAGGAAAGTACTTAAAATAGCAGTAAAATCTCTCAGTGTGCACTTTAATTATTAAATTTTGTCCCTCTGCAGAGCAGAGTAATTTCGTTTTGGGATAATTGCCTTTTCGAAGCAATTTTTGCATTAAAGATTCACTGGCTCTTCAGAAGATGCTTCTAAATGCTCCTTATTAAAAATTTAACTTGAGTCTTGTCTTTCCTCATTCTGCTTTTTACTTTTTCTTACCCACAAAACAGTAGCCTTTATTCTTTTCTAGCCTGACCTGTGTTGCACACACTTGCACTTTAAAGCAAAAAATAATGCATATCTGTTCTTCAGCATTGGTGTCCTGTAAATCCAGGGTGGTTCAGGGATAGTTCAGTTTGTGTGACCTGTTGCCTCACAGCCCAAACTCCCACCCTGCAGGGCTTCCCTTCTAAATCACATGTGCTGACTTCACTGTATCCCATTTTGTTTGTGTATCTCACAGAAAAAAAGAAATATTATGGAAGGACTCTGATTAAATTTCCCAGTTTATGCTTGAACAGGAATTAGCATCTCAATCTTTTCTGAATCTAGAGATGGATTTGCAATCTCTTGAAGCGAGTCTTGGTCTGTCTTTGCCACCCTTCATTGATTGCTGCTGATCACATTCATTAATTTTTGCACATCCCAAAGGAAGGAGGAGTTTTGTGAAGGAATTTCGCAGAGACCACCAACACAGTGGAAACAAAGCTGCTCTCCATATCCACTGGGGAACTCCCTTAAAATAATCCTGGTGATTCCCTGTAAACAATTCCCCATTCTGATGGCCCATGTCCGAGCCAGAGTTTTCATCGAGGAGAGTTCAATCAGAAGAGCATTTTATCCTGGCTCACATCTGCTAAAAGAGATTAGAATTAGCATTTCTTTGTGCGTCAGTAATGCCACATTAGGACACCTGAAGGTTTCTTCCTATCCCTCTATCTAAGTAATTCAGAATTAATGGAATTTTAATAGCCAGAATTTGTCTTAAAGGAAAACATAAAGATGACATTGAATTAAGGGAACTTGAATTTATCTTCCATCTGATAACTCCTTTTGGCAGCTTGTGCTGGTGCTTCTCCTTTGATTTAAATGGATTTACTCCAGATTTTTAATAGTACAAACTAGAAGTAAATCATCTCTTTGATAAACTGCAAAAGCTTGGATTTTTTCCCCCCATTTCCCTACCAGCCCCTCCAGTTAAGTGAATCACTAGGGCCTTCAGAAAAAAGCAAAGCTTTCAAGGGTAGGGTGTTGGACCAGGAGTTTAGACTGGGCGATGTTAAAATTCAGTAGTAACACGCAGCCAGGTTTAAGATGTGGATTCAGTTTTGATTTTGCTGATACTTCATGTGTTTGTACTCATGTGGTCAGCTGAAATTGGAAAAAAGAAAAAATACAGAGACAAACTGATCTTGGGAAATTCTCCCTGCTCTTTCCAGACTGAAAATAAGATTTAAAAAAATTAGTCTGCATCTCACTGAACCTGATCTGAAGCCCAGGTGCAGATCTGAGTTTTAGGCGATGATCTCCCACCCCCAGAAAGAGAAGGAAAAAAAGCAGGTTCTGTGGAGCTCTGGTTCAGGTCTGTCTCTCCCAGCAGTGGGCTGCATTCTGTGCTCTGCACAGTCTGTCTTGCCCAGAACAGCTGTGGCTGTCATCCACTAGAGCAGTGTTAAAATGAAGACTGATTGTCTTTCCATCCGTGCACTTAGCTGCTGTCAGTCTCACATGTGGCAAGCACTTGGTGCAGGATTTTCATCCTGGAGTTAGCTGGTTTAACCTTGAATTAAGTGAGTAAATATATAAAACAGCAACTGGAGTTTGGTAGCAACCAAGTAATGTTATCTGCAAAGCTCTGTCTCAGCTTCCAGCTGGCGCTTCTCGAGGGGCAGCAGCACAATTGAGATTGGCAGGAAGTGGATTTCATGGGCTGAATTCTAGCAGAGGAGCCAACTACCTGCACAGTGTGTGAGTTATGAATCTTGCCTTTCTCAGTAAAGAGCTTTCTTTTCACACTTATCTCTGGTACTTGTCAGCTTCCGAGCTAATTACAGTCTCTTTTTAGAAGGGTATGGCTTTTTGTCGTCATAACAGAACTCTATAAACTAATCAGGAATCTTCTTTTGTGACTGCCTTGGGTTGCTCAGAGATCTTCACCTTCTTGGTACCTTGCTGAGATTTGCCCCAGCCTCCATGGTCATTTTTCCAGCCCTTTTTGTCTGCAGCTCATGGCAGAAGAATAGGAGGACGCAGAAGGAAGCTGTTGTTGTGACATTTAGATAGCTACAGGAGTGAACAAACACCAGGTTCAGCCACTCTTGGTCTCGGGAGACATCAGCCTTTCACCTTTTGGCTTCCAGCACTGTGGTTTGTGATCGCTTCTGCAAACAACCTGGCATTAAAAACCCTCCTATTTAGTGCTTCTCCATGAGGAAAGCTTCAGGCCAGTTGTCAACACATGGCTTTTCTTCCCCTTGGGGGAAGGGAGGGAGTGGTTTTCAGAAGCAGAGTTCTGTCAGTGTCATTTCTTGTCTTACCCTTGTCCCAGAGCAATCTTGTGAGCCTGGGGCTGCTCTGGTCACCGTGTGAGTCCCCAGCTTTGCCTGAGACTGTGGTGCTCCCTCAAAGCTCCATCATCCCCTGGCACAACCGAGGCCATGGGAGCAGCAGGAACACCGGGACACTGCCTGATGGGCTGTGGAAAGCAGGACACCCCGAGGTTATTCCACTGCCCAGGCTGTTCATTGAGCAGGAAAGGCAACAAACTCAGCCCGTGAAGCAGCTCTTGGCCTACTGGGGAAAAAACCCAGGGCCTTTGGTGTTGCTGTTTGTTAATTATTTGTGCTGTGGTACCCCGAGGAGGCCCCGTCCTCCCTTGGGACCGTCCATAGCCGGCGTTTTTCGCTCTGTCACATTCCGTGGATGAACTGAGGTGACAAGGATCCAACTGTACTTCCAGCTCTGCTGCCTCTGGCTGCCAGCACACGCTGCACCCCTGCAAGTGATTTCCTGTCCAAGGGGTGTGCAGGCAGATTTAATTGTTAATAGAGCAGATCTGATAACACGGAGCACACAGCTACATGGTTTTAAGACATGGGAGAAAGGGGCTAGAAACAGTAAAAATAAACTCTCTGAAGAGAGTTTCATAATATAATGCATCTGGACAGTATAGGTCAGAGTGTCTGGACTAAAGATTTATCCAACTTTGTTTTTTTGTAATATTTTCCCTTGTATTTTTTAGAGGCTCATACTCTTCTGTTCCTGTCATCAGGATTTTGTTGTGCTCCATTTACTCTCTTGAATTTAGGTTCATTTGCATTCTGAGGGTTTCCAAGTACTTTAAAAACGGTCATTAAGTATATCTTGGCACATCTTTGAAAAGTATTATTAATTGTATGCTTCAATTTTTACATATCTCCATGGGATAGCTTCACCACACAATACTGGGGTTGGATACTTTTCTTCTATTCTCTTTTCCTCCTTCAGATTTACAGATCCAGACTCCTCAAGTCTATTGTATTGTAAGGCTAAACTGTTCTCTTTATCCCTGGGATGTCTTAAAAAAGCTGACAGATGAGTTATGACTTAGAATTTAGGTCTGGCTTTAAAAAGAGGTACTAAACCCACCAGTGTGTTATTACGCTGTGGGATCACTTCAAGAGCCCCTTTTATTGCCAGAACAAGTGAGTCCTTTCTGGTCTCTGTATGATGGGAATCAGGGAAATAATAAACAGTTCTCAGCGACAAAAATAAACGAAAATGTGAACCATTTTGTGGTGGACCAGGACTCAGTAAGAGACAGAGTCTTGAAATCTGTAGGCAGCAATTCTGTGCTTGAGGTAGGCAGTGAAGAATGGAAATCATGATGTTAGTATCTTTCCATAGGACACTGTGAAATAAATCAAGAAAAAGAGGGGGAAAAATTATATGGAATTAATAGAATTCACATTCTAATGGGCCAAGGAATCCATTGGGCAAGATGAAGGGAAAGTACTCTAGCTGTGTGGTAATATTTGCTCATTTAATATT
The DNA here is from genome assembly GCA_013401035.1 of Horornis vulcanius. NCBI lineage: Eukaryota > Metazoa > Chordata > Aves > Passeriformes > Scotocercidae > Horornis > Horornis vulcanius. The sequence goes on along the minus strand of VZUA01077164.1, from coordinate 14,800 downwards.
TATTTGATGACTTTATCCTGAAGAGACAAAAATAAAATGTTCCCAAAATTAGTTTTAATAGGTGTTTGAACAAAAGATGCAGATCCTGAGTCAGGGACATGGACACTGTGGCGCATTGGAAGGAAAAATACCAAAATTTGCTGCCATTTGGCTGTGTAGCAACTCAGAGATGCTGAGCTACGCTGAGCCTAAAGAAGCAGCCACAAACAGGAGGTTTAAAGCTCACCTGGGGACCAAAGCAAAGAACCTACAGTTCCCCTGAAAGGGGGCCAAGCTGAAGGACATTTCTTCCATTTATTTTCCCCAGCTAATACCCCATTTCCTGTCAATTCTGTGCCAGAGCTCACTTTGCTGACTGCAGCGAGATGGTCAAGATTCAGATTTCCATTTTCCAATGCTTTGCCTGCTTCGGAGGAAAGCACAAACATAATCTGTCATTAGTTCTGGGATTCAGCTGGTCCTAATAGCCCTGTGTATGAGCACTCCAGGAGAGTTAAATGTTGGTTCCCAGCCCTGGGGGAGCCTCCTGAGTCTGTCCTTCAGATACTTCTATTTATACATTTCTTTCAGTTTATGGTAGGAGGTGAGGATGTGACCAGGTCACCGAGCCACCACGTCACCTCCCGCATGGACTGTGATTTGTGAGCCATAGACCAGGGCTCAGTAAAACCTGGGCAGGATTCAGCTTTGAAAAAGCACAGGGAAAGGGATCAAGAGGGATCTCTAATTCTCCACTATAACCTTTCCCATGTCTCTCAAGAAAACAGGGTATCTGAGCCACGGTGACGAGCAGGGTTTGGGATGTGGTGGGGTCTTTGCTCCTGTAACTCATTTCCTTATTGCTTTCCAAGGCTGCAGCCCCTGTGCTGTTCCCCATGCTGGGATCTGTTCCCAGGGATAGGAGGTGATGGGGCAGGCTCTCTGGTCTCAGCTTTCCTGAGGACAGATCCAGCTGCATTTTGTATCTGCTGTCAGTGTTTAAAAAAAGCAAACTCTCAGAGCATCCATGGGATCCTGGAAGCTGTGCTCCACTGTTTAACACCCCTCTCCTGTACCTAGTGTGGGGAGCAAGGGTTTCCCCCCAGACAGGCCTTGCTGGAACTGTATTTAGCAAAAATACTCAGTGATTTGTGGGGCAGTTCTCTAAGGAGCTGCAGCTCCTCATCCCTGCAGCAGAGGAATGCTGGCACAACCTACTGGCTGGCCAGGGAGCCTTTTGGGATCACAGGGAGCTACAAGATGCTTTGCTTTCTGCTACACCCATGTCTGCAGCGTTAGGTTGGGCTTTAAAAGTGGAAATGGTGCCAGAGGAAAGCCTGCTGTCTTTTGTTTATGTTTAGAACTTAGACATTCCCCCAAAGCAGAAAGTTATGAATTTATTGTGTGTGTACATAAGGATTATGTAGTTGCTTTTGTTTTAGTCCAAAACTCTTATTTTGACTTTGGAGTTTCAAGTAAAGAAGTTTTACATGTTAAATATTACAGTTTAAAATTTGTTCAATAATGAAAAAGCCCTGCCTGGGGCAAGATTACTTCTACCTGGTGCTCAGCAGAGCTGCAGTCAGTGGAGCTCTGCTGCTGAGGTCATCCCAGATGTGCCACTTGAAAGAGGTGAAGTAATGGTGTATTTCTGAAAAGTGCCTTTAGGATTGGGGGGCAGGATGTTCCTATCACCTTATCCTTGGTTTAACCTCATTTATGAGCACTGCAGTTCGTTTGTCTGGAATTAAATGTATTTTAGTTTCATTTGTCAAAATACTTGCATTCATCATTTTTAAATCAAAACATGTATTTAACTGCCAGTGTTTAAAGAAAGGCAAGCCATAAGGCCACCCCTGAGATTCTGGAAGCCCTGTCAGTGCAGGCTTTGCTGCTGTTGTGTCCTGCTCTTAATTCCCTGATTTCCTGCCCTTTTTTCAGAGCAATGCCTGGGGAGGTGAGGGGTGTCCTCCGTCCATCAGCAGCACTGATGTTGAAAAGGCACTTTTGGAGCCTGCTGTCTCCCTGCTGCAGTGTGGGGGCTGCTGATCCCTCTGGAAAATAGGGTCTGTGGCCCCAAAAGAGACCAAGCTCACAGTCTTTCTGCTGTACCTGTTAGAGTGTGCTAAACTGCAGACTGGGACAAACCTTTACTCAAATGTGTCAGCCAGATTGAACATTGACTTGAAAGCCTCTTTTTTTGTTTCCTCACTCATTCTCAGAAAACTGCTTAAATGACTGTTTTCCCCAAGCCATCCCCACTCAGTTTGTTATCATTTCCATTATTAAACATTTATATAAACAGTGTAACATTTTATAGTGTTTGACAGAGATTTCCAAGTCTGCTAATTAGCATGGTCCCTGGCACATGGAATACACTTTTATTATTACCCATTCATGGCCTTGTTATTCGGGAGAGGTTCTCTTGTGAATGGAAACGTGCATTACTGCACTTCAGGCTAATAAGTGTGACATAAAATACGACACACAAAATTAACTGCTGTTCTGCAGGATCCAGCAACTGGGGGTGATGTACATATGGTCATACTGAGGCTCTGTTCATTTGCATCATTGCTTTTCTGCCTTATTAAAAGTCTGAGAGAGGAGAATATTGGGAGAAGAAGGAGGGGGAAAAGAAATGAACAAATCTATCTTGGCATAAATAGGTTTGGCTCAGCAATACAACAGTTGTCAGCAGCCTTTTCCACAAGCCTGTTACCCTCAGTGAGGAGAGCACAAAAAAGTGATTGAAAAGTCATTTTGTGGGTTTGCAGCATTCCTGGAAAGAATCTGAAAGGAAAAATTATTAAAAAAACCAAAACCAGCCCCCTGAAATAAAAAATTATGTGTGTAAAGTGAAATGTGTTTTATTCATGTTCAGTGTCAAAGCAGAGCTTGCCAAGCAGAGGTGCAGCCCTGTGTCCACCCTCATTGCTGGTCCAAGAATTAGGTTTTTAAAAAGTGGCCTCTCTTCTTTTTTTCCTTTCCCCATTCCTGCTATCTTTTTTCCAGTTGAGACAGAGTGAGTGACTCTTTGAGTCCATTTCAGAGAGGAAAAAAAAATAAAAATCTATTTGCCTTCAGTATTAGCACCTTCACAGTCAACTGTGAGGACTTTGCAAACCATTTGAGTGGGTGTACTTGAAATAGTTTCTGTGGCAATGATCCTGGAGAAAGAAAAGGAGGACCCTGTTGGATGAAGAGAAAAGGTTAAACACAATCTGGCAAAGGGAGTTGCTTGTCTAGCCAAGACCAGCTCTTTTTTTACCCTATTTATGCCTTGTAGAGAAGAGCTATGGAAAAAAAATTCTGAACTTCCCAAGAAACTGTCAGAGAGGTTTATTCCTATATTTAAGTCAGGGTTTACTCGTGTGCAACTGTTCTTGCTCAAAGAGAAACAATGAAGTGAAATTTGCATGTGTGGGTGTTTATACATGCATTTATATGTGTATGTGTGTAATATATGTGTTAATGGCTATGGGAAGCAACTGAGAGGAGTTGACACATTTTGCTATTACTGTGTGACTTGTCATGTAATAAAATATGATTTACTTCAGGTTTATTCTGATAAAGACTCAAAGTGAGCATCCAGTGAGTGTGGGTGTGTTTGCAGTTCTGGAGATGTAGTTTGAAGCACCTGAAATGCTTTGTTAGATGTACCTATTTTAAAACTTAGGGAAGGGCTGCTAACATTTAAATGCAGTATCCCACGGATTCTTAGGGCCTCCCACACCAGTGTAGCTAGCCACAAGCCTGCCCCAGGCTGCAAAACCACTGAGAATAATTAAATACTTACAGTGCTGGACTCCAGCTTGCTCCTGAGAGCAGCAAGATACTTTACAGCCCACTTATATTCCTGTGGAAAATAGCCTGTGGCTGCAGAGAACCTGCTGGCAAGAGGCTCCCCCAAATGCTAATTAATCACAGGATCATAGAACATGCTGAGCTGGAAGGGACCTGCCAGGATCATCAGTGTTGCAAGGAACACCTGGTTTTGAACCCCAGCTTGGGAGAAGTCCTGAGCACAGCAACATCAAGAAAGGCATCAGGTGCCACGTGGGACTGTTCTATTTTTGACTCAAGGACCTGCTGAGGAAGTGTAGCCACGGTGATGCTGCTCCAGCAGCAGGGAGGACACAGCAGGACAGGTGCCTAAAGGAGTGGAAGAAATGAAGCAGCAGAAGGGATGGGAGCCCGTCCCCTCCTCGTGCTCGTGTGTGATGCTCTTGTCACCGGTGCACTGCAGCAGGGAGGGCCCTGCAGTACCTGCTGCAGTTTTGCAGAGCCTGTGGTGAAACTGTGCCCCTGCAGCCCCTGAGGAGGAAGGGTGTTCCCAGAATTCCCCTCTGAAGCAGATACAGAGAAAAATTTTGGACAAAGATGTGTGTCTGACACTTCTTAGAAACACTTCCATAGTTTTTCCTTATCATATGTTGGGTGTTTCCAAGTTCTTGATGATGATCTCTGCTCCCAGATGTAAAATTCCAGGAAAAGAAAGTAGATGGAAGTTTGAGGGTTGCAAGAGATCCATTGCTGCTTCCAGCACATTAATTCAAGACCATATCATGAAGCATAAAAACATGTCATATTTGCAGCATTTGTTGTTCATAGAAAATGGATAAAAAGAAAGAATGCCCTAAGTGGAGTACAGAAATGAGAAAAGAAAACCTGCTTTCTCTTTCCGAAAAGATTCCAGTCCATATTATTTGTTTTCACACCAGTCAGGTACTGCTGGTAAACTAATCTGTCTGCTCCACAGTAAAACTGTGATACAAAAAAATCCAGATCTGCAGAGGACGAATGCCAATCCTAAATAGAAGACTTAAAATAGATTGAGTTTTAGCTAGCAAAATTTAGAAGCCTTTTTTGGAAAGGCTTAGGTAGTTTTCAGCTCAGATGGGAACTGTCTGAGCACATCTACTTACTCAGAATTGAAATGTAAATAGAGTGACACAAAAACATGTCTATTATATTTTGGGAAAAGGAAAGAGATGTTTTGGAGCATGCAGTGCCTTGTGTACATCATGAGCATATTTTTATATAACAGATTGTGGAGATGATGTGAAATAAAACAGATATATATAAAATAAAGATTTGGGTCTGGTTTGGATCTTCAGCAACTACACTTTGACTGTAGCTCCCAAGTATTCCTGCTCATTTTCTAACAATATCTCCTTGATATATGTTTATCTGCCAGAATTTTATTTTATTTTATTAAGTTCTTGAAGGTGATGGCCTGACTAGAGACCATAACTATCAAACCTTATTACAAAAGTCCGTGGACATCAGCATCTCTACCAATTATATTGGAGGTCCAACTTCATTTTGCTTGTTTTTCATGTGTTCCATGTTGATAGAGGGGTAGCAGCATATTTCATTCTTCTGCAGAGAACGTTCATGAAAAGATTTCTGAGTCTGATTGCATTAATCTTAATTCTGCTCTTGCTATATTTAGCATCTAGTATCCAGCTTGGGGATCAAACCAGCTTGGGAGTAAAAACCAGAAGGATGTGATAGCTCAGACTGAGAACAGATTCTTACCTGATTCTTGTCTAGAAATGGAAACTGAAACTAAAGTTCTGAGCTGTTTCTTGTGGACTAGTATTTGTGTGTGTGTATGTGTGCTTATCTATTTTGCAGCTTTAAACACACAGGGCAGGAATAACCGTTGTTGCTGTGTTATGTGGGCAGGTGGCATCCCCGTTTTCATGGCAAAATAAATTTTTGTCAAAGCATTCAACACTGGGTTGCATTTGGATTCCTTTGGTTTGAGCTGTGAGAAGGATGCTCTGCAGGCTTGTTTCTATTACCAGTTGAATTGAAATTAATAAGTAGGGGCAGCACAGCTAAGCCATTTCCCACTGTTTGGGGTTTTTTGCATCCCTTTTTTTTTTTTTTTTTTTTTTGAGGTGTGCACAAAGTTCAGAGATGCTGAGCTGCTGTGAGAAGACCTCTTTTTTGAAGTGGCTGTTCAGATTTTAGGACCAGAAGAAGAGACTGGTTTCTATCTGTGGATTTGAGCCCTTTGACTTCCCCTGATCTGCCATGATTGTAGGTTGAATTTCAGGCTTTTCCCATTCTTCATGACAGGTCCTGGTTCACACCAAGTGCTCATAACCTTGCTTATAAAAGGGCAAAATTTTACACTGGTAACAAACCCTGCATTATGCACATCTGTCTTAGCTGGGATTTCCAACTCTTAGATCATAACTTGAACCCCCCTGGAAAATCTATTCCACTTAAAAACAATTATGATGATGTACTATTAAATTACATATATTATCAAGTAAATGGCAGGAACTGAAAGTAGAGTTTATGATCTTGGCACTGCAGTGCTGAAAAAAGTAGAAAATTCTGCAGCAGAACAGCACCCGCAAAGGTCTGATCTGCTCTTTGTGCCTGGTGAAATTGCAGGGTAAGAGGCTCTTCAGGAAAACTTTTGGTTTCTGGAAAGCCCAAGGCAGACAGTGAAAGCTGTGTGGCTCAGCACTGAAATACTTTTGTGGACTCCCACATGTAGTCCTTAACTTGCCAGTCCAAATCTCCATGTGTGTCACTGGTACGTTCTTAAAGTTAAAAAATACTGCTCAGGTTTTAGTAGGGTTGAATCTTAAACGTAACATAAAAAGCATGAAATGGCCTCTGGAAAGCATTCAAAGACCTTTTAAAATATCCTTAGAAATAAAATGAGGTATTAAAAGTCAATGTGTGCTAAAACCCAATGACACCAAGAATCCTGGGAGCCAGCAAAAAGCCTCCTTTAATTGTTTTGCTTTGAGGCATATCTGTGTTTCTTACATATTATCCTGCCCCAGGAAGGGCTGAACATTTCATGTAACATGATGACCCTGGAAAACACACTGCAATTTCAGGATAATTCCTGATGAGAATTTATGGCTACATAAGCATATTATACGTAAACCAACCGGTTTTCCAAGCCACAAAATGCTGCATTGCTCTGTATTACTGCAAGGACCACTTAGTGCAAAGGCTGCTTTGCTCCAGCACAATGAATAGGACCTCTGTTATTCAAAGGTAATAGGCAGGCTGAAGAAACCATGATATGAGAGGAACTGACTTTCTTGTTTTGCTGGTTTTGCAAGGTTTTTTGCTGATTTGGAAGTTTTGTGCTGCCACCTATTAACTTACCCTTGCTGCCACTTGGAGCCTGGAGCAGGTCCTTTCCTTCCCTTCCCCTCCTCTCTGAACAAGAGGGGGATTATAGTCCTCTGTCATGGTGCTCCAGCAGCTCAGGGCAACTCTACTGCAGTGAAAAAAATACGTTTGGAGTTATTGTTTCATATAATGTAATGCTTTTTGGTGGAGGGAAGTTTAAGGGGGATGTTCAAGTAGCTGCAATGCCAATGGAGCTGAACAAATGGAAAAACTGAGGGACAGAAAAAGAGGGATTTCTAACCCCTGGGGAGAAGGGATGATGGCATACACCCTGTTGTTGTTCCTTTACACTTTTGTATTTCTATCGCTTATAAAGGCTTCACTTAGCAAAGGTATTTTTCAGACAAAATTAATACTGTCTTTCAACCATTTCCAGATGCTTATAACTTTGGCCTGGGGGTGAAACGTTGGATTGTTTCCTCAAGAGGTGACAAAGAAAATCTGGCTGAGATCAAACACCAAAATGAGATTCTTAATGGGAAGTCATAAGGAATGGTAGCCTGGAGTGGAAATTCTGTATGTTCGTTTACAAGACTGACTTAAGGCTGACATGTTGGAGTGCACAGGCATAACTTGGAAACCAACTCATAGATACAATGTTATTTTTGTATTTTTGCATTAAGCGTGTATTCTAGGGCTGCTGAGACTACAAGGGCAGTTGTTTCAGCGATGCAGCTAGTCCCCAGCTACCCCGTGCTGCTTGTCTTAAAGAAAAATGCTCATTTTCTAGATTGTGTTAATTTCTGTCAGTTCCTCTGGACAGCTTCTGTTCTTATGCAGATTTTGGATACATCTTTTTTCATATCAAAAGCTTCCTGCATGCATTTGAATCGAGCATCTACTTGATACAGTGGTCAGAGCGATGAGATTGAAACATCCCTGTAGAGCTCTGTGAAGTGTCAAAGGGTGATGTCTGATTTCCATAGGCTCTGCTTGCTCAAAGCCCTCCTTTTGTCTCCTGATAGAGCTGTATTCTGATTTCAGAATGTCAATTATCCATACCTCCCAATTTCCCTTGCTTCTTATGTGTCAGCCTGCCTAGAAGCTTTCTATTAATTTATCAAATTGTCATTGGGCTCACTTTGTTGCACTGCAGCCGTTAGCCTGTCCATTTGCTTAATTGGTCCATTTCCCGTTTATTATTCATTCCCTGAATCACCATTTGAATAATTTTTAGCTAACTATTAATTGAATACTGTTTCTAACACGATTACATTGTCTATGTTCTCATTTTTGCATGATCACTAAGAGAAAGGGGTTTTTATTATGATGCAGATGAGAGTCTCTGGTTAACTGGTGGTTGGAAAATGGGAAGAAAGTGATGGCTCTGTCCCATAATTACAGAATCAAAGAGTCCATGATTATTTAAGTGGTTGAACGTGAGATTCAGGTTTCTGCTTCTGTTTCTGTAACTGCAGCTGATGGACTTCTGGCCAGACCCCTTTGCACCAGTGCAGGGGTGCAGCAGGATCTGGAATCCGTGGGGAATTGGTGGTAACCAATTGTCATGCAAAAAACTTTTATCCTGGGCTGTTTGTGAGGCTGTTGGTCACGCAGCAGTGTGCAAGTGTCAAGGTCTTCTGCCCTCCTAGAGTCTCCAGGCCCCAGTTCTCCACATGCCTTGGCTCCACATGTGGTGCAGCACAAAAGCTGGGATGGAGGCTGATTATCCAGCATTGCATTCAATTTTGAGCAGGATGGCAGTACCCTCTAGCTGTCATCCCAGCCACTTCTCCTGGCTCATTTTGGACATAGTGAGTGCAACATCCAGGGCATGAACAAGGCACAATTAAGGGGAACAACCTATTCTTGCTGTTCATTTTTAACCAACATCCTTAGTGACTTAGAGTGGGGCCTGTAGGGGAAGCTGATCCATGAGAGAGGCCTGAACCTCCCTGGCTGTTTTGTGCCAGTCCAACAACTCAAGATTCATACAGTGGCTGCCACTGCCACAGCCTGTGATTTGTGAGGAACTTGGGAGGAAATCATAGAATGGCTTTGGTTGAAAGAGACCTTAAAGATCATCTCATTCCAACCTCCTGCCATGGGCAGGGACACCTTCCACTTTCCCAGGTTGTTCAGAACTCCATCCAGCCTGGCCTTGGAGACTTGCAAGCATGAGGCAGCCATAGCTCCTCTGGGCAACCTCTGCCAGGGCCTCAGCACCCTGACAGGAAAGAATTTTTTCCTAATATCTGACCCAAATCTACTCTTCTTCAGTTTGAAACCATCCCCCTGGTCCTGTGCTAGGAGTGTTAATAATGGAAGAGGAAAAATATGATTAACTTTGTGGGAGAAAATTTAAGCTAATGGAGAGCTCTGGGGCTGCACAGTGACACAGAGGGTCTCCTGTAGGTTTGCTCAGCAACATCTGAGATTTGTCTGAGCTCACTTTTGTGAGGGCAGGGCTCCTGCTTGTATCAATCAGAGGATTGGTCTGAGTATCAAGCCAGACTTCAAGTCCTGGCTTTCTTCCTAGCTGGGCTTGGGCCTGGAAACAGCTGGACTATTGATTCAGATGGAATTTTGGGTTTGTAGTCATTGAAGCCAGATTTTGGAGGAGCATTTTAGTTTTCAGTCATGGTGTGATTCCCAGAAATGATTGCCCTTGTGTTAGGTAAGTCCAGAGTTTGGGCACTGGGCATAAATGGTGCTGGGCTCCCCCTCAGCTTGGGGGTTCTTGTAGAGAGTATTGTCTTTGCAGGCAGTAGAAACAGAGATCTAAAACAAGAGACAGGCATAGAGATGCCTCAGTGCTAACATCAGGCAGCGTGAGAGTCTGTGTTCACCTTGGTGTTTTTGTGTTCCTAACTTGGTTCTGGTTACTGTAAACATATACAGAAAGACTCATCTGTCCTGTGGTGCTGACACAATAGGCAGCATCCAGGCTTAGTTGTTCTTGATCAAATTATTTAGCAAGAAAGCTTACAGGTTCAGCCAAATGCAGAATTACTCTTTTGGAAGGCAATAAAAGTGCAGGGCTGCGAATCATCGAAATAATCTCCCAGATGGCCAGGGAAAGAGCACAACCGCAAACAAAAGCAGCTCTCAACTTGGAGTAACCTCCAAACTCACTGCCATTCCAGAGGAGTTGCTAATCACAGATGTGTGTTAGTCTTTGAAAAATAACATTGGAAAGAAATGGATTTCTAAGTTGAAGCAGTGTGGAGATAATTTTATTTACACTTTCTCTGCATTGGGTGCAGAGTGGCTCATTTTCCACTCTTAAATTTAGACAGGATGATATTACACCCCCTGGGCAAAAGGAGAATGGAGCCAGTTAAACATTGACTGGGAGGAGCTGCACGTCCCTGCTGAGCTGAGCACCACGCAGACTGAATTTTGGGAGGTTCCTTAACCTTTTCTCCCGAGGTCCTTGTGCTGACAGTGC
>VZUA01077161.1:18774-28984 GCA_013401035.1 Horornis vulcanius | reverse complement strand
ACAGGTCAAATAGACATTCATATTTAATGAAAAAAACATACACACCCTTAGTATTTTGATTAAAAAGTTGGAGTCCACTTGGCAAGTTTCAAATTTTTTTTTAAAAAACTGTCTCTGCTTTATTATTAATATTGCCCATCCCTGGAAACGGATAACAAAGTCATTCAGTTTTATTCTAGACAGCAAAAACAGCCTGCTGACAATACTCACTAGTTTTATTACAGTAGCAAACAAGAAACTCTTGTGGTACAACAGATTCCCACTACAGCAGGAACCAGCCATGGGAAGAGGACCCTGCCAATCCCAAACACTTATATTCAAATAGCCAAAACAAAGACTGGGAAGAAAAAAAAAAAAAAAAGGCACTATCACAGCTTCACCACTGAGAAATATCTGCTCAGTATTGCTTGAAATGTACTGTGGGGAACGCACCATGGGGAATCTTTAGGAGATTTAAGAAGGAAAAAAGGGGTTATTTTAAAAATTGTCACAACTGTCTCACTGCAAATGCAATTACCTAATGTTACTCAATTGATGTTAATTGTCCATGCATAAATAAAAAATGAGGCCACTTTTTTGTTTACAAAATTCTTGCCTTACCTTTGGGTTTACATCATCAGAAATCTCATCCATAAAATATGCATGGACATTCACACACTTCAAAATATGTACAACTTACTTCTAAGAAAAAAAATACTATTTCTGATTCTCATCTGCTAATACAGTTTCTCTTTAGGTCTAAGAAAAACATGCAAAATAGAAATGTAAAAGAATTGTATTCCCAAATACAATTATCTATTCTCAACAAAACCCTCTGATTTAGCTTAATCTCAGCTTTCTTCAGGCAACTCTTACTGTACCACATGTGGCATCTTTGAAAACAAAATCTTATAAATCCATTTCTGTGTGCTAATAAGGTTTGAGTTTTAAATTTTTCAAAAGGAGAAAAATATTTCATTTTATTTAGCCTTTTTTTAAGCACTAGAAGTCCAAGAAGGAAAAGCTCTTTAGTGACAGTGCCAAGCACTCAAAGTTCCCATTCTGAATATCAAGAAATTAGTGAAGTTTAAAAAGCATTAGATATCAATTTTTAGTCATCTATTTTGAAGTCCTGGTAATTACTCTATTAATCAATGAAAGCAATTATTCCTTTTTAATCCAATGAGAAAATCATGCAATCCCTCAGTCATAGGAACACGAACTTTAGGAAAGCTGCGGCATACTTTGAAAACTGTGAGAGCTCTTACCCCTGAAACAAGTTGATATCCTGAGCAGACATGGCAGAGAGGAGCTCCAAGGGCCCTACTCCATTTTAAACCTCTCACTCTGCCACGGCCTCAGAACTGAATATGGCCACAGGTGCAAACAGCAAGCAAGGTAACAGCAGAAGCAGCAGCACCATCTTCCTATGCCTTCAAGGAATTAGGAGCAGCTGTAGAGGATCCACCCTCCTGCAAACTTCAGCCACAACCACATACCACAGCAGCATCTCAGCAAATTTCGAGACCAAATGGGGGGAAAGAGAGCTACTTGCAGCAAGCAGCATTTTTTTCTTAATAAAACTCTATTGTTTGAGGAAGGGAGACAGGACAGAGCTGGCACATACTCCACAGAGCACAGTGATAGCTGGAGGATTCTGAGTGAGGTTTTTCTCTGTAGATGAATGTCACAAACTCACTTCCCACCAGGACAGTGCTGTCTAAATGTTGGCATGTAACAGGTGAAAGAGCTACAGCTTCTACTACTGTTCTGCCTAACAGGGAATTTTCCAGCAACCCTCTCACTCATGGAAGAGCCATTCCAGCCTCTGCAGGTCACTCAGCATCCTGAGATCTGCCAAGCAGAGGGAGAAAAGGGGGCTCTGAGAGCTGTACAAGGCTGAGAGTGGTGTCAGCCATGTCCCCCAGCCAGCAGCCAAGTGCGAGCTGCACTGTGATCCCTTGCTGAACCTTCCTGGCTTTCTGAACAGCACATCCTGCCATTCACGTTACAGGCAATGAATGGTAATCCCTCTCCTCAAATTACCCTCCTGATTTCAACAGAGCGAGACCAAGAATGTACGTGACCGACTGTACTTCCAGTTCAGATTGAAGTAATTGCAACTTGATGAGTTTCTTGAGCTTAGTTAGTAATGGCACACATCTAGCAGAAACACTCAAATCCAGAAAAAACACATGCCTTTTTGTTAAGCTTCTCAACAAAAGGAAAAATACCTAATATTATTTAGAAGCTTACTAAAAACTCAGATTAAATAGCTTTCACCATACCTTCTTGCCCTGGACACCACAGTCTGTGACCTGGCAGGTTACCTGCTTTTACTGCCCACTCTACTGGCACTGTCCCATCAGTCATAGGACAGCCCAAAGGGCAAAGTCAACAAATCACTTCAAGTACTGGAAATGGCAGCACAGGTACCAACAAAAGGCCACTAATCCTGGAACATGAGTCCCCTCTTCCAAAACACAAAGAATATTTAATTCTCCTGATTTTTAAGCCTATGAAGTAAAGGCCTTTGTACTTAGCATCTGGTTCTGACTTCTTCATGTTTTCCTCCACAACCACAACAGCTAAAACTTCACTCACCACTGACGTGATCAGTTTTAATGTATGCTTTTCAATTGTCTTTTCCCTTTCCTGGTGTTGTCCCTGCATTCTTAAATATTGTGCAAAACAGGAAAATTTTACGCAACGATTTAATAATACATTTTTTTTGGCACCAATTCCAGCCTGCCATGTTTCCCGCTCTCTTCTTCCTCAACAGTCTGGCAGACTATGCACTGAAACACATCAACTCCCTGATCCAGTTAAAAGACAAACAACAAATCTGAAAAAGGTTCAAACAGAGGGAGACTTCCCCAGCCAGCTCACAGAGATTTTTCTCAACCTGACCCTGCAAACAGTTAAGCGCTTACAAAAGATGGATTGACAGGGTATGGCACAGATGCAGAAATGAATGGCACAGGCCAGGGCTGACTCAGCCAGCACTGCTGCCAATGACACTGCACCGGCAGATGGTGCAAAAAAAAGTTATTTTCTTGAGTGCACATACATGCACAAGCTCTCTGAATGGATGATACGTGCTGAAGTATCAACCACCTTCAAACACCTGGCTGTTTGTGGAATCAAGCCCTGCATTATCTATGAACACACAGAACAAAACTGATGCAACTAGCACTGCTCAACACACCAATAAACAAGCCACAATCTACCCATGCAAACCACAATCTAATTACTTATAAAGACTCCAAAAGGCTTGAACTATTTGAGGTAGGTCTCTTCTCTCATAAATCCTATATGAGGAGATGAGTAAAACCCTATTAGGTCAGCCGTGCTTATTAACATAGAAGGAAATTGTATCGTGTTAAACTCCTCTGTTACCTAGGAACTTCAAAAGTACCAACAAATTATATGTAATAAATTGAACAGTTCCAAAAAAATCACTCTTTTCTACATACTAAACCTACCACCTTCTACCTCCAAAAAGGCCCCTCAATGCACACAGTTGTGTGAATGATTTTGGTGGAACCAAGGCTTCAGCCTCTGTTCTCCCACAGCTGCTAACAAAGCAGACCTAACCTTTTACACTGGAACACCCATGCAGATGAGACTCCCAGCATAGGCTCTGACCGCCAAAAAACCAAACATTCTTGCTGAGTTTCACAGAATTGTAAAGTGGTTTGGGTCGGAAGGGACCTTTGTGGGTCCTCTTGTTCCACCCCCTGTCATGAGCAGGGACACCTTCCACCGTCCCAGGTTGCTCCAAGCCCTGTCCCACCTGGCCTTGGACATTGCCAGGGATTGGTAGCCACAGCTTCTCTGGACAGCACATCCTTTCCTAGAATGACTACACCGCACCTTGGATATCTATCAGACTCTTCCCAGCACTATTAAAATCACAGTTATAATGTTTCACTACCAAAAAAAAAAAAAAATATATCTCAGAGCTCCACAAAGGCCCAGCCCTGTGTGGGATTCTGAGCTCTTCCAAGCCCTGCACTGATGTAGGATCAGGTCCCACTGAGGACCAGAGGCAATTTACAGTCTCTCCCATGGGGACTATTACCACCACATAGTTGCTAGCACCACATCTTTACTCCCCAGCCAAAACGAAAAATGAGGCACAAGTATTTCTGAGTATCCTTTTTATTTATGTTCCTGAACATGTAAAATTTACTGGCTGGGTGTTAACACTAATAGCCTTGAGAGCTTTCACTCTGTCAATGAATATGGCTTCTGTTTTCATATTTTATATAAGCTCTGTGACATATAAACACATACCTTAACACTACTGACTTATAAATATGCTTTTTAACCACTGCAGGAACTATATATGCAAAGGTGTGTTTGATAGCCATTAAACAACTTTAAAGAAATATCATTTTAGGTTTTCTTATGTTGAAATACTAACTAATATAGCAATAAAATAAGTTTGTCACAGCAGGGCCATTAAATCACACCAGGTCTTCAGAAAAATTTGGTGTTTGTTAATGCAGGCACATGCCTGCCTTCATTTATGAATCTCAATTTCATCAGTACAGATAACATGGAGCAATTTGTTCTCAATTTGCAGAGAATTCTAAATTGTCATGGCTTTTATGCATATTATGACATTCAGTGCTCTTTCTGATGCACCTGAACCAAATACCTGGGAAACAACAACAACCCAGAACTGGCAAATATATATATATATATACCCAAAACCTATAGGTACCACTTCTTATCAAATAAAAGCCATAACCTGCAACAGTAAACCATAAGAAATATTAAATCTAAAGAGTAATATATCATTCCATTATTATAACAAATCAAAACATTTTGTTATTTATGTGTTCATACTTATTTATACATGTAATGATGGCAGACACACCAATCTCATTTAAAGTCACATTTGTAGAACCTCATCAACAGTGCAGGGCTTAATGACAGCACTTGGTTTACTGAACAGACTATTATTATTATTATTGTTGTTGTTATTGTTATTATTATTATTATTTCATACTAATTCTACTTGCACTCTTGATAATACCACAATATTCATTTTTCAGGAAAGCTTTAAAAAATTCTTCTTGTGAGATTGTTTTGAAACTTTTGAGCTCTGCATAATACTTCCCACTTGAGCTAATTGTTTTTAAAGGGAAATTTAATTTTTAAAAGTGTGTTTTTCTAACTAATGGGAATCTGTTCTAAAGTAAACAATGAGTCCAGCTTGATAGGAATTTTTGCTCTATCTTTACCAAAATAAGGAAGGAAAGACATGTAATAGCATGCTGAAACACATGCAGTAGCAGAATTGTTGAATTTTAAAAAACAATTAGAAGACAATTTTCTACTCCACTTCTCCTGTTTGAAACAGATCATCCTCCCCTGCCTCATTTAATATTAATTAGGTATGTTCTTGTCTCTAGAAGAAAACACAAATGCAGTTCCCTAATCCACTTACATTCTTGTTTCAAATGCATTCACGATTAGCCAGCCTGTCAATAAACTATTGTCCTCACACGTCATGTCTGGACAGAAAAATGTTTAAAAGAAGCTCGAGTCTTTTTAGGATTGTCACCAGCTTTGAACAAAACATTTACATTACACCCAACCCACCTGCCAAGGCAAAACCGAGAAATGTGAAATGGGCACGAAAAGCCAGTTTCCACCTCCTTGAGGGATATTAATGAGTAACTCCAGGGTCTCAGTAAAGCCTTATCTTTCCAGATGGGAATTAGAGAGGTCATCCCTAGCCAGAGACAATGAATCACTTATTTATTCTTTCCTTGTCTGCTGCACATACATATGTATCACAAGTCTTCTCTGCAACCCAGGACTTTAATACTCATTGTCCTCAACATCTACTCCCCACTGGTGCAAGAGAAAGAATGAAAGAGAAAAGCAGGGCAGAGACACAAAAAAGACAATGCAGAAGGATATTAAAGACACAGAACAGTCATGACACCTATGTTTAAACTACTGAAAATCAAATTTTACATTTCTCTTGAAGAAAAGTTCACTCCCAACCCCACCCTGCCCCTCTCCCCCCAAAAAACTAAATAAGAAATATTAAATTGGACCTTATTTCTGTACTTGTTTTTACTATCACTGCCCCTCAAGCTGTGCAAGGACAGATCTCACTGGTGAAAAAAAAATTAGTAAGGGTGCTACATTTGAGTTTGGTAGGTGTTTATAAAATAAACATTATTCCTCCCATGGGGGAGAAAGTCAAATTTATCCCCAGGCAAGCTGCTGTCTGACAAACAAAGTTTCTGAGTGTCAAAATTTCCTACTGGGATTTCAGCATTTACAGTAACAAAATGAAACAGAAAACAAGCTACAGATCCATATTCACTTTCTCCAAAAACTTCTCTTAACCAGAATGAAACCCTGGACATGATGCAAATGAAACTGTAATGGTGACACTGTGGTATATTTAAGCAATTCTTTGAGAAATAAGAACATGACACAAACAATGGAAACACACATAAATCAGATGAAGTCCTAACACCTACAGTTATGGGACTGTCCACAAATTAACACCTTTCTGCATTTGTTAACTGGGTGCATATACCAATTCAGAATACACTTATTTTATTATTATTTAATTAACATGGACTTATCTTAATTGAAACAGTCATTAACATGGACTTAATTGAAATAGTCACTTGTCATAATGTCAAAAAATGCACTTCATAGAGAAGATTCTTTTCTTCCTCCATAAATTTTGCTAAAACAAGATGGCCTAACAGTTGCTCCATTGCATTCTTGCATAGCATTTCTGCTACCAAAAACTATCTTGTCAGCACAAAAATTGTAGCTGCCTAAATAAACAACAAAACTAGTTACCTCTCAAAAAAATGTAGGTAGAGTCTCATTATTCAGACTTACATATGTGGGCACATACCATGTCTATTCATGGAATAAACTATAGATGAATAATCCATACACAAACTAATGTAACTTCTATATTGCAGCCGAGGGACTGACAAGTAAGAGCTAGTGGGGAGAACAATTTAATTCAAATATATGTCTCAAGTGACAATAAAAAGGATAAAAAGTGCTTAGAATCAACAAATAACTTATCCTCTGTACTCAGGGACATAATTTGCCAGATCTGGATTTAGCTGTCATTACAACTTCTGCTTTCAAATGCAAAACAAAGTGATGTTATTTTTCCCGTTCAATTTTATTCATGTTATATAGAATGCAGTAAAACTTGTCATGCCAGAGGATTTGCAAAGGGATGATGTGAAGGTTAATTACTGGCTGCTTATAAAGCATCCTGCCTGTCGAAAGCCCCATGTGTAAAAATGACCTTGTTATCAAAGCTCTTGAGTGCTCCCAACGCTCACTTTCAATGGACAGAATGGGTGATTTTCTATAGCTCTTGAAAACCAAATTAGTTGCATTCAAATACCAACCTTCAGTTTGAGGAGGTTTTGGCATGGTGCCTGTACCCCATTTCTGTAGGGGGTGGGGGTTAAACTACCACGGATTTTGCTTAAATCACATCCTTCCAGCTCAAAATGGAAAAGACTAAGGTAGGTATCATAGAACCAATGTCTGAAACACACCTGCTAAACTTGACCGCACACGCAACAAGTGAATGCAGATCTTATCCTTGTGCCCTAATTACCCCCTGGAAACCAAAGACACTTCTTGAAACAATAAAGTACAGATATTTCTGTGAACAACGGTATTTGTAGATTGAGTTAGGACTGGGAAGAAATGATAAGGCACAAGACCAAAAATGAAGAGCACTGCTCAACAAAATGGAGCCTGCAACGCTACGCACAATGCTTTAGTATCTTCTTGCTATTTATACACATAAAATAATTAGGAATGAGAACACCTCAACATTAATTAAAGTACAGCCCCATAGGACTTCAGAAATCTTTTCAGAGATGGTTTCTTTGGTGACAGCTTTGCCAGCGAGCAGAGTTTGACGTGTCCTGTAAAAATACAACTTCATGCCTGGTATTGCCACATTGCAGAGAACAACATCTGAAGCGTGATCATGCCTCTCTCTACCCGTATCCTCCTCCTCGGCTTAGAAATAATCAGCTATGGATACTGCCAGGAACATGCCTCATCCCCACTAATATTCAACTCCCCCTCTACAGTGATGGTATCTTAACAAAATGAAGAACTGCAAAAACTCCTCGTGCTTGTGTCTTTCAGGAGCTTTCTCCAGCAGTGCTCGACCAAATCTTCCTTCTCCCTTCAGGCAGTAGTTCTATCAAAGAAATAAAATATTCCCTTGGAAACATCCTCGAGAGCCCAGTGGAAACGGCAAGCAGAGATGTCATTGTGGCACAAAAAAGAGCTCTGTGAGAACAGGCAGCTGGTCTACCTGAAGGTTAAAGTAGCTCCCACTGAAAACCTGCTCTGAATACTTCAGAGCAGAGCATGATGCAGGAGAGACATTTACACACACACTGTGTCTGTGTACCAAGGTGTGAAAAAAGCCAACCTCCGAGCACAGCACAGGCTGGATGAAATCCATTGAAATACACCATTAACAGAAATCTACACAAAAGCCAATCCACTCTCTCGAATCAGTGTCCTATAGGAAGGCCAGAATGAAGCCATTGAGAAAAAATGAGACATTTACATATAAATCAAAAAAAGACAGGATCCAAGTACCGACTGATTAAAGATCAGTGTAAAACGTGTTTTGTTAAGCGCTTATAAGATAAAATCTGTGTAATCACTCTATATACTTCACAAATATTCAAATAATATCGGCCATAAAATTTTAAATTGGATATGAAAATATAAATCATATTTTTCAAGACTATATCCGTCTATTGTACATCTTCTGTAACGCTGATATCACCACCTCGCATTTTTTCTCTTGCATCATTTTCCAGCAGGAAGAAAAACCCTGAAGGAATCTCCATATTTTCCAATCACAGTGCCTGTATCTGGGCAGGTTATGCGACCGCCAAACCAGAGCCCCCAGAGCAGGCCTGAACCACAGCAAAGTCGGCGCACAATCCGAGCTTTCTCTCTAGAATTAAAAGCATCCTCCACCTCCCTCACTTCCAACTTGGCCAAGGTGCCAGCAGGTATCTGCCGACTTTAGTTTCGGATAGAAAGGGGTCAGTATGGTGACTGTATGTCGGGGTCATGTTCAAAGGAAAGGATTTTTTTTTTAAGGAAAAAAAATTCAACAACAGTAATAACAGTAATAGTAGCCTTGCTCTGAAAATAATAATAATAAAAAGCAACACCGAAAACTGCAAAAACAAACATCCACAGGATTACAAGCAGAGAAAAAAAAAATANCCCAGTGGAGCCGATCCCCTCCTCGCCCAGCGGCGGCCCCGGGGGTCCCCGCCAGGTCCGGCCGCTCGGGGACAGAGGGCGCGGGCATCCCCCGGCCCCCGCGCACCGCGGATGCCCCGCGGCCGCTCCGTGTCCGCCCCCGCGGCGGGGCCGCCGGACCCGGGCGGGCTCTTACCGTGGCCGATGCGACGCTGTTGTCCGCCAGGGTCAAGTGGTGCGGCTCCCACCGCCGCAGGAACTTGGAGGTGAGGATCTTGCTGAGAAACGTCCGGGGGTGCCGGATGACACACACCTGGATGTCCCCCTCCTGCAGCAGCTTGTACCTCATGCCGTTGCAGTGGAGCAGGGCTCTCCGGCACGGCGCGGCACCCATTTTATTCCCCTCGGGAGCGGACATCTCGCCAAGCAGCGGCTTGCTCTCCTCGGGCTGCCTGCGGTCGCTGCCCCCGCCGGAGCCGCCGGTGCGATCCATGGCAGCCCCGCGGGCCGGGTCGGGGGTGGCGCTCGGCCGCCCGCGGGGACCGGTCTCTACGGCGGGTAGAGACGGGTACAACCAAACAAAATAAAATTCAAAATAAAAACTATAACAAAAAAAAATCCAACCTCACGCGGCAGATAAAAATAAGAAAATTAAAAATTGCACGCTGAAGAGGAAAAAAAAAACCAAAAAAACAACAAAACCTGTCGGGGAAGATGGGGGTAGGGACTGAGCCGCACCGAGGGGAGAAGGGGGAAAGGGAAGCGATAAAATCCTTATTCAAACTTCCCAATCCGCCCCCGGCGGGTCACAGCGCCGCGTCCATGCTGCCGGGCGGGCGCCGGCCGAGCGGAGGGTCGGCTCCCGCGGGGGCGGCGGACAAAAGCCGGCGGTGGTGGCGGCGAGGGGGGCTCCTGACGGCGGCAGCGGGGGCTGCGGGGCGTCCGGCCGCGGCTCCTT
>VZUA01077154.1:13055-24469 GCA_013401035.1 Horornis vulcanius | reverse complement strand
TTTGATATTTTAAATTACTAACAATTATAGTAACACAATTAACTTTTTAAAAAGACTTGTTCAAAAACAAAGGTTTTTTGTCTCATTTCTATTATAGTAGCAATTTTAAAAAGTAGTCTAATGTGTTTACTGATTAGCTGTTTCTAGTGGTACACTTCCTCAGCATGAAGGATGCAAACATTTCCTCAACAGTGGGAATAAGAAAATGTGCTGATTTCTCTGTAGTTATTGCCTAGTTGGCTTTTCTCACCCTCAGAAAGCAGATGAGAGAGAAATTAGGAGTTCTTATTAGATGAGAACTTTAGACATTCTAGGGCATATTTTGCAAGTGTCACTGAAGAGAGTAGCTCTAGGGCTTTGTCCAGACCTAATGTAGGATGATTGCTTTAATTATGATACAGAGCCCTATCTCAGCTAACTTACTAAAGGTATTACTGTGGCACTCCTGCTATTTCTTATATTCCCTATTTGGTCCAAGTAGGGGCATGAGATCCTAGTGAAAAAACAGCAGACTTAACTAGAATTGCATCAGAGAGAGCGGCTACTCATTAGTTTTGCCTTTCAATTAGGGCAGCGTTAGCCAGCTTGGTTCAAGTGCAGAGGTGTCCAAATTCCTCTCATTAGTCTCCTACCAGAGTGCCTCATTCTGTACCCTGGCTCCCAAGGTCACCTAAGAAGAGCAACTGGCTAGACCAGCTGCCTGCAGTTTGGGATTTTTTGTCATTATATACATCTTTTATGCAGTTGAGGTTTGATTCATTGGAAGATTGCCTTACACTTTCGTGTAATATTTCAGCTGATACTCCTGTTTTGCTTGAAAATAAATTCAGTTCCATGTCTGCATCTCCAGTGTATTCCTCAACTCACCACCCTGGCATGCTGGTATTCTTCTCCAAGAGATTTTGCAAATGTATACAAAACTGTGCCAGTATTTTTCTACATCTAAGGAAGTTGTGCATGATGGAAGAGTAGGACAGAGTGAAAATAAATGCCAGAAAACTGCATTACTATAAAAGCACTGCACAACGAAACATTTTTAGTAAACTCTGATACAGCTGCAGTTAAGTAGTGATTTTCTGCAAAGCCCACCTTCTGTTGGTGTTGTAACATGGAAAGATGCTTTCCCAATCTTTTCTGTGGTTCAGCTTTGGGGTGGGGATGGGGAACACATCTGCCATAAAAAAAACCCTCTGCCATATGCCACAGGAATCAAAACACTTTTAGAATCATGCTCGATTTGCCTGTTTTGAGATTGCTGCTCTCTAATACAGCAGGAGTTTAAAAGATATTTCCATCTGGGCTAGATTCCATCACCCATCCTCATGCTGAGCATACCTTATTCAACAATTAGTTCCACTGACTGCAACTCAACATGAATAAGAGCAATGGAATCCGTCCCTCTCAGTATTAAAATACAGCCTGCTAAGTGTGAGCAGAGCAAAGCTACTAACTGAATTCTACTCTAATGCCATACAAAACTACTACATGTACTACTACATTTTTACATTGCTACTAGTAATGTTTGATTTACTTGTACAACAGACTTGGCCTTTTAAAAGCTGATGACCTTCTGAAATGTAGTTACAGCCTCCTCCGTGGTTTACAGCACCTAAATTTTTATCTTAAACAAAGTCCAACATAACAAAGAACCCAACTTTTAAAATTTTCAGAGCAAAACTTACTTGCCTCTTATTTTTCCATGAAGTAATGCCGTGTCTGTTTCTCAGACTTCTCATGTTCATCTTCTAACCAAATGTATCCACACACTCTCAGATGTATCCACATCACTCTTTTTCTCTCCCTTTTCCTTTGCCAAAAGATTCTGGGCCCTCTGCCTGAAAAGACAATTCTGTTAATTTCAGATAAACCCACAATCAGCTGTTTCCCCAGCCTCTGTCCTTTGAAAAGGAAAAGAGAAATCAATCAATTACTGTAGATAATAAGCTCTTCTTGTCCACATGCTGCTTCTTCTTCACACACTTGTGAATATGGTCTCAAATTTAACAATACCTGTCAGTTATGTATAGGATGAGTCTATCCATGTTTCTCAATGTAGGAAGTACAATCTGCCTCTGCCTTCCAAGCTTCCTTTTCAATCATATCCTGAAAAATATTATATCAAGGATAAATGTAGAATAGGTTAAGGGCAACAGCTCTTATAGAAACTTTGCAAATTCTCTTTCTCTGCTGAATGCTTGTTGATCCATATTCTCTGTATCTGTACTTCCAAAGCAGTGCTCAAACAATCCAAACACACAACTGGTACAGCTCTGAATAGCTAGTGCAGCATAAGTACCCTAGACATAGCATCCTAACTGGAAGCTCAGGAGAGACCTAATCTTTACTGAAACTATGAGTTACAGCCCCAGAGGCTTCCAAGGAGATTTAACCATGGAATCCTTGTAAATGTTATCCATAAGCACTACCTATGGGTGCCTGCTCTCAAAGGGAGGAATGCACTTAAAAGTCTCCAAATGGAGATTGTTCTGTCCTTCATCCTCTCCACTGTGTTCACACAATACCAAGAAGAGCATCTCGGGGTTTGTTCTTTGCAAGGACGTTTTTTCAGGCCTCATTGTACATGGCAACATCTTTCCGGAAAAACCTCTCTTTGGGAATTACACTGGGAAGTGGATGTTAGCGGTGGCAGCAGCAGGGAATCACAGAATCAGAATTGTTAGGACTGGGTGAGATGTCTGGAGATCAGCATGTCCAAACCCAAAGGAAGGTATCCTTAAGGGCACCTTCCCTGGAAGACCACTGTGTGGAATTCACTGCGTGGTCACAGCCTTCTGGTGACCTTTTCACTTGGAGGAATTCATGCACTTGAGCCCACATTCATGGGCAATTATTGGCAAACTCCCTGTAGTGCTTGTCCAAACCCCACTGTTTGTTACCACTTTGCCCAAGGTAACCCCTACTCATTCAAATCCCAAAGTGTCTTTTTCTGGGGTGACATATAAGACAGAAACACACAGAGGCAGAATAGGCTACAATACTAAATATTAGGTGAAATTACCTCTTCCCAAAAATTAAGCCAATCATCTGGAGAGAGTTTAAGTGTCTTGAGTGCACACTGCCTTCACCAAGCCTCGATATCCCATTTTACCTGTTCAGTTGTTACAGCATAAAACTCTTTCTCATTTAAACTTATTTTACATTATTGTATACCTTGAACTATTTTGAGCACAAATTATTTTTGCTTTGTTAGCTGTTTAAATTAAGATTTAAAACCAACTATCTTTATTTCTTCTGGATCAAAGAACGTGTGTAATAATATTGAAGTGTCTCCACAAATTTGCCACTCTGCCTCTCAGAAACAGCTGGGAGATACATTTCTAAATGTGTAGGGGTGGTCAGTAGCTGATCTCCCTCCTTGGTACATATTGCTTTTCAGCACTGAGTACAGTGAAAGAATAAATTTCTACAGAGTCAAAACCATATAGTTTTATCTTTAAATAAAACTTTTATCTTTTAGGGATACTGACAGAATGAGACTTACAGTTCTTATCTTGGTCTGTACTCAAAGATGTTTAAGTAAGTAGAAAATGGAGACTGCAGATTAGGAGTTTTTGCCAAAAAACCAAATTGTGTAACAACAAAAGAAGCCACCATCATGACAGCCCATCTGAAAGTCATAGGCACAGGGACTGGGGATTGATCATTGATGGATGTTTTTTACCTTTTGAGATTCTGTCAGTCAGCTCCTTGTCCCACTGAAGACAGAGCTTTGCTCCTCTGAAATTTCACCAATGAGCTGAAGTTTTGCCAACGTTTATAACTGCAGAACAGAAATTAATTTTAGCTTGTGAGATGTTAAATATATGCAGTACTATTTAAATCACTAAGTCAGTGAAATCGCATAGTTGAATTACTGAATTCCTCTGAGAAGAACCTAATTTCTCATCTCAAATGATACTCAAAAGACCGGAGTAAAAACTCTGGCACCCTTGAGAGAAGCTACCCAAACCCCATCCCTTTTCCCCAAGCGCCAGACTCTCCCACTGGTAGAAATAAATCCTTATCGCGCGAGTCATCCAACTGCAGCAAAACACCACGGCACGGAGTGAGATCCGTCTCTCCAAAGGTTCCCGAGGGCAGGTGAGGAAGAGGAACCCGGAATGCCAGTGTTCGCAGGGATTCCCGAGGGCAGGCAGGCTGGCGCACGGCGGCGCTTCCCGCTGGGACAGGCCCGCAGCGCCACCGGGTGGCCTCCGCCTGCCCGTCCCGCCGCTCCCCATCTCCGCCTCTCTGCGGTGCCCCCAGTTCCCCTCTGCCCCGCACCTCCCGGCTCTCCGCGGTGTCCCCACCGTCCCGCAAGGTCCCGGCTGCCCGCGGTGTCTCCCGGAGCCGCCCGCCCCCACGAACGCCCCCGCAGTAATTACCCGTGTGGCCGCAGAGCCGCTCTCAGACCTGCCCGGGGGCTGGGGGCTTCTCCCCTGTTAGGAACCAGCGGAGCCGTCACCGGTGTGTGCGCACCCCGCTGTCCCCCCGGGCAAGCCGCCGGCAGCACCCGGCACCTTCGGGCATCGGGGCGGCTGCTCTCCCTGGGGCGGCGGCAGAGCGAACTGGTGAGAAAGGAAAAAAAAAACCACACCAACACTGGGGAAGCGTAGCCCTGCGCGCNCCCGGCCGCGCCCCCCGACCCGCCCCGTCCCGACCCGCCGCGCCAGGGGGCTCAGCCATAAATACGGCCCCGAGTGGCGCTCCCGGACCGGCGCGGCTGGGGAGGGGGTCGGAGCAGCAGCCAGCGCTGGTGGCCTCGCCTGGGAGAGGCTGCGAGGGTCTCGGCTCTGTGCACCCACCCGGCCGCAGAGCAGCCCGGTCGAAGGCCCCTCCGCTCTGAGCCCCTCGCTGTCCCCTCTGGCCCAGCCGCTGTCCCCTCTGCCGCCCCCATGGACTTACTGGGCCCCATGGAGATGACGGAGGGCTCTCTCTGCTCCTTCGCAGCCGCCGATGACTTCTACGATGACCCGTGCTTCAACACGTCGGACATGCACTTCTTCGAGGACCTGGACCCCCGGCTGGTGCACGTCGGGGGTCTGCTGAAGCCCGAGGAGCACCCGCATCACCACGGGCACCACCACGGGCACGAGGAGGAGCACGTCCGGGCGCCCAGCGGGCACCACCAGGCTGGCCGCTGCCTGCTGTGGGCCTGCAAGGCGTGCAAGAGGAAGACCACCAACGCCGACCGCCGTAAGGCCGCCACCATGAGGGAGCGCCGGCGGCTCAGCAAGGTCAACGAGGCCTTCGAGACCCTCAAACGCTGCACCTCCACCAACCCCAACCAGCGCCTGCCCAAGGTGGAGATCCTGCGCAACGCCATCCGCTACATCGAGAGCCTGCAGGCCCTGCTGCGGGAGCAGGAGGACGCTTATTACCCAGTGCTGGAGCACTACAGCGGGGAATCGGACGCCTCCAGCCCCCGCTCCAACTGCTCCGATGGCATGGTGAGTGCCCCAGGGAGGACTCCCTGCCACCAAGGTGCCCTGGACGCTGTTGGTCCAAACCTGAGCAGGGAAGAGTCATCTCTTCCTGCCCTTCCTGTAGCAGCTGCCTTCTGTACCTCCCCAAGCAGATGACAAAGTTCTTTCTTATGCCTTGAGCACCTGCAGCAAAGGGAGGTGGGGTCCCCACATGGCAGGATCTCAGGGAAAGAAGAAGAACCTCTTACAGACTTTGTTCCCTGGGATAAGAAGTTAGGTGGGTTCCCCGTATCCTGGAGGAGCCAAGGCAAAGCTGCTGGGAGAGGACTTTGGGAAGCTGCCTGGAATGGGCACGTGGGGGCATTGCCTATGCTCCCATAGCTCCTGAGGCATCTCTGTTTCCATCTTCTGCTGTTTTATTACCTTTGAATTCTCCAAGGACAGCAGAAAGCAAGGACCCCCTAGGACATGGTAGTTACATGGTATTGGTAAGAGTCTGGGGTTTGTTTTCTGCCGTTCATCATGACAACAGGAGGAGGGTCTAAGCAACAAGAATTGTTTTTCTTGACCCTTAAGAAAAAGATTCTCCGTTTCTCTTCTCACTCACTTCATCCCCTCCATAGATGTTTGCAAGCAATAGGAAGGAGAATCCAGGCTTTCGGTCCTGTTTGTACGTTACGGGCATGGGAGAAGAAGGGTGGGTGTCAGAGAGGGTGCCTCATCCCCACATCTTTTGGCTGGGGCTTGTAGGTTCAGCCTCTGCTCTGACTCTGGGCTGGTGGGATGTGGTCACCAGAGTCCAGGACAGCTCTCTGCATAGGCCATGAGCTGCACTTTCAGACCAGAGATTGCTTTTTGTGCTCTGGTGGGGATAATCATTACAGAGTTGAGTATCTCTGGTCATGAGATATTTAACAGATTGAAGAGATTTACACAAATTATGCCCCTTCAAGATACAGCCTCTTTTAATAGAGGAATATCATTGTGAATTAAAGTATTGGAAACAAATATACTAGTCATAAGACTAAAATTCTAGAGCATTTTCTATATTAAATGGAAATAGGAAGAGAAACTGAAGGAAATTCAAAGGGACAAGGTAGACAGAGGCTTTTAAAGAGGAATTAATATTTAGAAAAATCTTCAAAAAGTAAATTAAGAAATAAGTAATTCCCCTTTCAGTCCCCCTGTTGTAAACTAGATATACATGAGGGGCTGTGTCTGATCAGAATGCTGGAAAGCCTCGTCTCATCCACAAAGCTGCAGTGTTCGATGCAATAGTGGTAACTTTCCTGTGGAACAGCTGTGCCACATAAAATATTCTGGGGTGGAGCCCCTTCTAGCCAAGTTATATTCTTTCTTACTCAAAGAATCTACAACTTGATGGCATTTCAGCCAGGACTGGAATGATGGCACAGACCAGAAATACAAAATTAGATGGTTACTGGGATTTGGGTAGGAGTCTGACCTCACTGGGATTTCTCTCCTTCCCAGATGGAGTACAGCGGGCCGCCTTGCAGCTCTCGCAGAAGGAACAGCTATGACAGCAGCTACTACACAGAGTCCCCAAATGGTGAGTACATGCCCTAAGGGCGGTGTGAAACACCGAGACAGAGGCAGGCAGTGCAGCAGCTGTCCTGTGCCTGCTCTGTGTCCAGCTGGGCTGAGAGAGGAACCTGCCTTTCCAGCCAGCAAGCCATTGCTGCTGGTAGAGGCACTGGATTTCCTTTAGGTGTGTTTTTAAATACAGGAATGTGTTATAGCTGTATTTCCAATTTTGCAGATCTAACAGTTGGATAGAAGTATGTTATTCTCTGCAACTAATTTCAGCATTTAATCATATTCTACATGAAGACCTCTTACACTATCATTGATTGAAATTGGAGTAATTTATGATTGATTTCAAATCTGCTCTTCCATTTCTGTGGACCCAGTGAAGCCTTGGATCCTCCCTGTCCCTTGAGCAGCACACTGTGGTTGGACCTCTCTTCTATTTTGAAATTGCAATCTGTTTTCTGATAATTGGTGTCCCTCACCAATATTCATTTCCCCTGAGTCTTCACATACTCACAAATGTGTACTGCTCACTGACATTAAATACCCGTTGGATAATCTGAGTGCCCTTTTCTGTTTTTTTAGATCCAAAGCATGGGAAGAGTTCTGTTGTTTCCAGTCTCGATTGCCTCTCAAGCATTGTAGAGCGGATTTCCACAGATAATTCCACATGCCCCATACTGCCTCCAGTGGAAACTGTTGCTGAAGGGAGTCCCTGTTCCCCTCCAGAAGGAGTGAGTCTGAGTGATAGTGGAGCCCAAATTCCCTCCCCCACCAACTGCACCCCACTTCCCCAGGATAACAGCAGCAGCAACCCCATCTACCAAGTGCTATAAAGACCCCTCCAGCTGGACTGCACCAAAACCAATTTGCTCCGTTTGGCCTCGCTCAAGACCTGCCTTCTAAGGTTGAAAAGACTTCTTTAGACTTGTTCCAGTTTTAAAATATCACTGAAAATTCCTTCAACTATATAACTTTGCAAACCTGTATCACTTCAAAGTACACATAGTTATTTATTGGTTGTTAAACTAAAGTTATTTAATATGTTTAGAGATAAAATTGTATACCATGAAATGGCCAATGTTTAATCTGGGCTGTGGGGAATAGGAAGTTGGCTCTTGAATGTGGAGGAAAACAGAAATCTATAGCAGTAGTGGCATGACAAATCCTTCCTATTACTCCTGTTCTGGCCAAAATAAGGTTGTGGACCATTTTTTTATAAAACTTTTGTATAATTGTAAATAAGAGTTGCTTTTCAGAAAAAAGAAAAAAAAAAAGAAAAAGAAAGAAAAAAAGAAAGAAAAAAGCAAAAAAGAGCAAAATTTTTTTTAAAAAAAGGAAAAACAAAACTTAAAAAGGGGAAAAATTTAAAAATATTTAATATTGCTTGGTTTGTTGTGTCAAACTTTAACTTTATATATTTATACTATGTGGTTGCCAAGAATGTTTTCAACAGTATTCTAAATAAAGACCCTTATTTATAAAATCTGTGGTGTTATCTTGACTTTCATTAGGGCTTCTAGAATTACTAGTGCGTTTAGGAGTGGTATTAGATCTCTGCCTTGGCAGGAAGAAGATACAGGCTCTGATTCAGCAAAGAAATCAAGAACATGATTCAGTTGCTCTACTTTGCATAAATATGCTGCTGACAAGGGGTCTCCTTTCTTCATATTCTGTCATGGTCATTGCTAAACCTAGACCTGAGTCATTATTAGAGGGATCAGTAAATAAGCATGTTTCTCCTCCCGCCCCCAAAATTTACCATTTCATTGTAGGACTTGATCTTACAAAGATGCGTTGGAACTAAGAATCACAAAAAAATTAGACTCTCCAAATTCAGTGTAGCTACTGAAACTTCATACAGTTATACAACACTATCTCACAAGAAAGGGTACTACATTTTAGGACAAATGTTCGCATTTTTCATTCAAGTTCTATTTTTCAAGTGTTTGTGCCAAGTTCATGTATTCTCAGGTATTAGAAACTAATTGCAAAGGAGTTTCTGTCATGAAGTTCAAGTTACATATCACAGTTTTCCTCAAGTTCAAGTTGGAATTTAGGCCAAAGATAGGCAGTTTTAATTTGGATATGAACTTTATGCATCTCTGGCAGCACTGCTCTAAGGATTTACTTCTTGTTTAGAGCGTCTCTAAAAATAACCAGTGGGCTCTGTTTCATTCAGTATCTATGTGTAACCTTGAAAGCTGGCTGTGCAACTGAAAAATGTCAAGCCCTGAGCTGGTTGTCATTGGAAAGTTACAGTCAGGGCATTTCTGTGCATCTGAACAAGAACAACCAGCAACTACAACCTGTTTCTTATCACATCCCTATGATTTATGGATTTTGTATAAACATCGCAGTAAAATAAAACCAAAAAAACCACACTGAAAACCAATCTTGGTATTGCCATCATCCCTAAATACTTTGATGACAGACTAGTCATTGTATTCTCTGTTAGGTGACTATTATAGAGGGAGTTTGTGCAGCTCTTACCTCTTAAGCAGAGAAAAGAAAGCTGGAACAGCTAATTCCAGGGAATGTCTCCCACTCCTTTAATCATGTACGGCCTTGAAGATCAATGTTCTGTGGAGAGGAGCAAGCTGCCATGTGTTGAGCAAAGAAATGTGGTTGTTTATCCTTCTTCCTGGGNATCCTTCTTCCTGGGGCAGTCATGCTCCAAGCTTGGTGATTTATCTGAAGCCAGAGGGGCCGAGATGGGAGCAGCCATGGGTATTCCTTCCTCATCCATGAATTTGTGGTCATGGTGGATGATAAATTAGTGTCGAGGCATGGGACCATTCTGTGGAGCAGCCACAGGCTCCCATGGATCAGAGGAAACTTCTAGGCAAGAACGGCCACTCAGCATCTTCATCAAAGTGCACCTTTGTAAAGATCTCCCATTAATTTCCCTGTGGACAGAAAACACTCCAGTCCATAAAGATTGAGCTTACCCCTTTCATTTTTCCATTAAAAATAAAAATCAAACTAATGTGAGAAAGTGCTAGTTCATACTAACATGAATCAGGAGGGTGTCTACTAAGGAAAAATGGCCCAGGTTAGTTGGAAGCCTGTATCCCTCATAAGAGCTAAGGAGAGAGACAGGAGGAGTTGCCTCACAAATCAGGACCTCAGACATCATCAATATAATTTTCATTGCCTTCAGCAAACAATCAGGCCCACAACGCAAAAGATCCAAAAAAATACTTTTGTAAAATACTAAAGATCTTTTAATCCCCGTAATTTGAGGCTGGTAAAAGTATCAATTTTAGTGCCATTAAATGGCAACCAAGAAGTATTTTACCAGCTCAGGAATGACAGAGGCTGTGGATATGCTGGAAGCACACAGTTCATGCCTGCCTTGCTTGCACCCCACTTCTGAGGGACACAATGGGGTACCTGGCTGTAGGGCTGGCATGGCAGAGTGGGCACAGGGCACTTGTGCTCAACAATGTACACGCAGTTCCACGTGAAGTCATGTATATTGCATTTCACTGATTTATTTTAGCCACCCGAGTTTCCACATACTAATGTTAATGTTACAACAGAGAACAGGCATTTAGCACATCCCAAAATAGATGGATGGATGGATGATGAAGAAAAAATATTCATAGGTTTCCTATGCAGAGCCCATCTCTCTCCCATTGATGTCAGTGAGAAAAGTTCACTGGAGTAAGGCCAAAGGGCATCAGCGCTGATAAATATAAGTTAGGTTACAAATATATTTATTTCTTTACTTAAATAAGGAAAATTGTTCCCCTGTACCATTCCTTCCTGTTTATTTCTAAGGTAATAAATATATTTAAAATAAAGCCCTGTGCATCAAGAGGACAGCATGTAACTGATAGAAATATATCCCAGTCCATGAGTAAATATTTTGAAACTAGTAATATTTGGATTGAGAGCTTTAGTTTAGTTCTGACACATCCAAGGATCATATGCAAGACTGATCCAACATTTACAAACTTTGGTTCTTCAACTGGGCTCCTGAAGATGAATTTAGGCATTTAGGGTTGATCCTACAAGACAAAGTGCAGCCTACCTTGGTCTGCAGAAACACTCTAGCACGGGCTCCAAACACACACTGGTAGTCTGAAAATTTATATTACACAGGTTCCAGTGCACTATAGTGTTTCCTAAGGAACACTGCTTCCAAAGGGAAAGTCATAAAGATATAAACAAATAAAGGAAAGTAGCTGTCTTTNTAAAATTGCTGGGTTATCAAATTATAATGTTAAACACCATTTCCTGCATTATCATAGCAATACTGCTACAGAAGTATTTCACATATTGAACATTCAATTTTAGATACAAGATATATGAACCATTCCTGGTATATATTTTTTCCCTTTAAAAATACTTTATTATCTGTATCCAAATATATTAAAGAAATATTAAATTGGCAGTTGCTTCACACCAGATGCTGCTCTTTCTAAAATG
>VZUA01077147.1:0-17941 GCA_013401035.1 Horornis vulcanius | reverse complement strand
AAAAAAGAAATACACACAAACCCCTATGAAGCTCTAAGCTTATGACCTGTTTTGCTGTTTCCCTGCCTCCTCAAGCCCAGCACACCTTCAGACATTCCTGGCTGAGGTATTTATTAAAAACACCCCATGTCTAATTTGGATTCACAGAGCCCAGTCCCATCCTAAACAAACAATGCTGCCTGGAGCTGCTTGCCAGGCAGCTGGCATATCTCTCAGATTAGCTAACACTAACAATAACGTGTTTCAAGAAGGACAAGAGGCTGAACTTGGCCTCCCTCTCCAGCTGGAATGGCAGTGTGGGGAAGTGTGCCCATCTGAGCCCCTCCTCTGGAGAGGAAGGATTGGCAGAGAACAGGTTCCTCGACCCCAGCACTGAACTCTGTGTGGAGGTGGTTTGCAAGCTGAGCTGGGAGAATAATTCCACTACAAATTGCTCCAAGTGTTAAAGCTCCAGGGAGCAGATTTAATAGCTGCCTTCAACTCCCGCGTTGGTTCGTCAGACTCTGCTTTATGGGCACAGCTGGAAGATGGGGAGAAAGGCAGGGAGGGGAGGTTATCCTGCACTTAAATTTGCAGAAAAATTAGTTTGCACTTGTCCAGGCTTTCCTTTGTGTCGGTTCATCCCTGTAAGTTTAGATGCATGGAGGAGAGGGGCAGGCTGTGAGGGAGGAGCTTTAATCCGGCTTGCCTGGATCAGGAATGTGGGAACCAGCACCAGGCAGACCCTACACGCTTTATGAACAGTGAAACGGGGTTTCAGCAGCTTGGTCTGGAATTTGGGTGGCCACATGTAAACACCAGCTTAGCTTTCTAGGGGGAAAAAAAAAATCAGGACTTCAAGCTTATATTTGTCTCGGATTTCAAATGGTGAAAGGAGGAGGGTGTATAAATGCCAACTCAGCAAAATAAATGGTTCACACAGAAAACCCAATGTCAGGAGTGAAACCTGACTCGCTGAGAGCCTCTTGTGTACTAAGGGCATGTGCTGTAGTGACAGGAGAGGATCCCTGCTGCCCTCATCCTAACACAATCAAAACGCTGCTTATTCAAGTGTTTGGAGATCAAAATGCCAAGAGCAAAGGAACAAAGGTATCTCTCTGAAGATGTGAATAAGTGGAAGCTGGAGTTTCAAATATCAGCTTGGGGAGTGTGCAAGGCAAACAGCAGTGGTCCTTGCTGGGAGCCCAGCCCAGCACCTCTGCCTCATAGCTGCAGGGCAGATCTGGCTGCTGGGCTGTGCTGGCATCTCCTTTTGGGAGGGAGAATCTGAGGGGGTCACCATTCCAAGTGGATCTGTGGGGTAGTGCTGTGAAGGAAGTACCTTTCAAGAGTATTTGTTTCTGTCAACTTGTGTGGAAATCTCACCTGGCAGGGTTTGGAAACACTTTCTTGAGGTCCCCAGTATTTGTTTCCATTATCTTGACACCCATTCCCATCCCCAATGGCAGCATCACTTCTAGAGTAAGGACTGGCAGTGCTCTTCCCAGTATTCTTTCCTCTTGCCTCCAGCCCAGGGCATGTGTCAGTCTTCTTTCACTGAGGAAAAGGCAGTGTAGTCCTGTGATGCCCACTGAAATGCTCGTAGTGCTGGAAGGGAATCTGTCCCTCACTGGTATCAAATTCATTTCTCAGCAAGACTAAAACTTCCTCTCTTGGCTTCTGAGCAATGTAACTTCTCCAGGTCCAAACCTTGTAATTGCTCAGCTGTTGTTAACTGTTAAAAATGGTCGGAAACTGGAAAAATCATGACAAGGGGAAATATTAGGAACATGCTTGCAAAAAAACCCTCAAACCATCAAACAAAACACCCTAAAAAATAAACAGCAGAGCCAAAGAGAAACAGAGAAGTTGTTCAGATGGCAAAACCACTCTCTGCTTATCTAATACCTCTTCAGACCATTTCTAGATGCCCAAGGCTGTGCAGGTTTCCACTTGCTCTTTCCTAAGCTTGGCCACGCTTTCTGCTTTTCCAGCCCCTGATGCTGTGCCAGGGTTGGGTGATGCTCCCAATTCAGCTGGACCTGCCTGCACAGGTTGGGTGTGTGGGGCCCTGGCAGGTCCCCCTGCAAACCCCCTGAGCCAGGGGCTGTGGGAAAGCCATGAGTGGCTCCAGGGTGACAGAAAGCCAAGTGAGCCTGTTGTGTCATGACTGCCACGGCTGTGCCAGTGTCTGCAGCAGCTGAAGAGCTCGTGTGTCCCACAGGGGCCTCTGCCCATCCAAAGGGGTGCAGAAGGCTTGAGGAATCACTGTTTTATCCCATGTGGGGGGAAGGGAAGCATCTCCCAGCAAAGGGCTCCTTCCTGGTCCAGAGGGGAGCTGCCTGCTGACCCCAGGGAGTGCAGGAGCTGTGGGGCTCCAGCCCAGGGCAGGGAGGCTGTGCCCTCTCACAGAGCCACTCTGCCTGTGAAGGGAGGTTTGCAAAGTCCTGCAGGGAAAACTTGTCCATCACAGTCTGAATATTGCTGGAAATAATCCCAGGGAAATCTGGAACCAACCAGAAAGCACTTATTATCTGAAATTCCAAATAATGGGAGTTTTTCCAGAGTATTCTGAGTGCTAATGCCCTTTGTGGTGGGTGTGGAGGTCTAGCCCTGGAAGGGAGGCAGTAATTTGGGAGCAGGGTGTCTGCCTGGGGAGTGATCCTCTCAAAAAGAAGTATGGAAGAGGGGATGCCCTCTTTGTGGAGCAGAGGAAGAGGCATCTCCATCAGTTGAGTGTGTGTGTGGAGTCAGAGATCCTCTCCAGGGCTCAAGGCAGCTCCTGGCCCTTGCTCTTTGTGCATTTGGCCACTCTAGATGGGCAGACATCTGAGCATGGACCTTTCAGAGCAAATTCAGCAGCACTTACCTAAGATGCCCTTCTTTAGACTAATTTTGCAGTTTTGACTGTTTTGCTGTTGAACATCCTCCTAAGGTAAATGGAGCAAATCAAAGCGAGCATTCCTGACAAATTAAAGGGCAAACACATTAGCAGCTCTGAAATGAAATGCCTGTGCATCACATGGATTCATTTCACAGTGTTTATATATTTATGGAAATTTCTTGAGTTATACCCCCAGCTCCAGCACAGATGATTTCTTCCTGCATTATAAAGCAGGTTATGTGGTGATAACTTCTGGACCCCTAAGAGCTACTGGAGCATGTAATTATCTTGTTCCACTTATTAATGATGAAAGGTCCATGCAAGTCCCAGAGTAGCTGTATCTGCTATGCTCAGTAACCTAAAGAGGCTATATAAATTTAATTTAGTTTAAAATTTAGTTGCTGACTTTAAATAATCTTCAAATAGAGAATATAAATGTTTTAGGGCATTTAAAGCTTTTAAAAATTATTAATGGATCTGTAGTACTGGAAATCTAAACTCAATTTTGTGGTGCTAAGATATGGAACTGAGAAAGTGGCTACAAGCAAAAGAAGCTGACCAGGCTCTACTCTGAAATGCATTTTACAAAAAAAATCAAGATAATACAAATTAGGACTCAGGCTTTTAATTGTGAAGTAACATTATCAGTAATGGAAGAAATGTTAAAAATTAGTTTCATCGTGACATCCTTGGAAGGTGGCCAATTTATGAAATTCTGGGCTACAGAGCTGCAAACCTCCATTCCCCAACCTTCCTAAAATGGCATCACTCATTTGATGATGTCTCCCAGCTATAATCCTGCTTCTCCAATCTGCCATAATAATGCTAATTAGTTCTGTATGTAAATAAACTATTGTTGACAGGACACTTTAAGCAATTCACACATGACTCATGGAGGGAGAGAGAGAGAGAGGGCTTAAAAATGATTTATCCATAAACAGAGGTTCCATATGTCCTAATCTGGCATGGATTTCTCTCCTCTTTATAGCAAGGAATGTGTGTATGCCTGTATAGCGGGGCTATAATGTGACAATTTGTCTCGAAGGGAAACCAGGATTTATGGTACTTAGTGGAGACCACAGAGGTAAAATGAACAGCAGGCTGTATTTAATCATCTGAATTTTCAAATATTTCTTTTGCTTGGGTAAATGTGTCTTTGTTCCTTTTTGGAAATGTGCTCAGCTGGAGGACTGGTTCCTGCAAAGGTGTCTGAAAATGTTGCAGGCACATTCATTGAAGTGCACACAGGGAGTGTGGGAGGATCCACGGATAGGGAACACTCCTGCTGGAAAGGGGTTGGACCCCAAATTCTCTTGGCAAGGTATTACCAAATCCTTGAAGAAAATGCACGTGTTGGGTGTCCATTGCACATTTCTGGAAATCAGGGTACATTGCACTGATCCCAGATAAATGCCATGGGAAATCCAGGCAGAGGAAAAGAAGAGGAATTCTGAACAGTTAAATATTATTTATTTTTCCGTCAAGGCCTGATCCTGTGGCCTTCAGTGATACCATTCCAACCCTCAGAGGAGCTGTGCTGATATGAATGTAAGGCAAACATGATTTGGAAACATCACTGGAAATTAACCTTAGGCTGAAGTACCTTGTATCTGGATTTTATTATTGCCCTTGTAGTCTGAATGCAGTACATATTATTCTGGTGGTGCTGGTTTTTTTTCACCCCATTTCTTCCTTTTGACTCTTGCCTTAAATTATCTTTAGTTTTAGCACAGGGTCACTCACGTGACTAAATAATTTCTGTAATTTGCTGATTCTACTGTTATTTTAAATCAAACCCAGGGTACTCATAACCACAAGATTTCAGAACATGGAGTTTTGGGTAAGACAAATAAAAATCATGGAATTTTGGTGCTTAGAAAATGGCACATGGATTACCTGAAGAGAGATGAGGCAGATTAACAACCCACAAACCAGTGGCAGGTGGTGTTTGTGCCTTCATAATTTGAACAAGACAGTGCTGCACGTGTGACCCATAAAATGGGATGAGATAGAGTGCTACTGGGAGTGAGTTGTGATGACAGAACAAGAAGAAAAAAAAGCTGAATTTTGAGTGCACAGGGGCAAAGCTGGCACCTGCAGAGAAAAAGGCTGGCTGTTTATTTGTGGCAAAGATGGCAGCTTTGCTGCCAGTGGAATTGGAGCCTGCTTTCCCCCTTCAAAGAAAGAAATCCCTCCAGGGGTGACAGTGGTTTAATTGGGATGGCTTTGGGCCGTGAGTCCTGATGAAGCTGCCAGTGAAGTGCCACAGCAGAGGAGATTTGTCTGCTGCAAATCCCTGTCTGCTGAGAATTGGACCAGGCACAGATGCATTGGCACAGCTGTTTGTGGGAAAGGCAAGGCCAGAACTACTTTTTTTCCTCTCTTGAATTTTCAATGACTTTCCCCCTTCAGGCTGTGCAGGGAGAAGAAACAAAGGCACTGAGATGGCTCATCCAAAGGAAGGGATCTATAAAATCTGAAAGTTTTAGAGCCCATTCCTGTTGCACTCTCTGTCCTTTACCTCCCACCAAGGCATTTCTGGTGTAAACACGTGGTGAGGATAAAAATGAAATAAAAGCAGATTTTTGTGAGGCAGAGCAGAAACTTGGGTGTGGAGCGGGAGCTGCCTTTGCCCAGCTCTGTTAAAACTTTCCTTTTCCCCCTCTGTAAACACTTGACAGCTTATGGAGGGATCACAGATTACATTTTCACGCTGTTGCCATTAATTAGTGCATGAAAGGTGAAATGAAGAGTTTGGTTGTTTGGCTGCTGTGAGGTGAGTAATGTGTATTTACTGAGTGGTGATCTGCTGCTGCCAGCACATCTTGGCTACCTGTGCTGGCTGGTTTCAGCCACAGCAAAGAGCTTGGGGTTATGTTGTGTTGGATTCATTTAAAAACAAAGGAAAAGGAGATTCTTTCCCATCTCTCTAAACAAATTCTTTAATGAGCAATATCCCCATAACAGGCTGAACAAAATTTTGGTTAAGGAGGGTAATCCCAACCCAGAAATCAAGTCATTCTCAGGGAGCTGGGATTGCTGAAGAGAATGGATTTTGAGTGTGAAAGGTGAGCTCAGAGATATGGCTGGGGGCTTCCAGTATAATTTTTCAGGGAAATTTGAGCATTCCTGCAAAGTCAGGTCCCCTGCTCCCCCATGCAGTGGGAGCTGCTCCTCATGAAGAAATGTCAAACATTCCCTACGTGCTGGAAGAGTTTCTATTGAGGGATGATTGCCTAGACCCCAGAAATTCCACAGAAAATCTTTTGCTCAAACTAAGGCTTACATTTTTAATTGTTTTGAGGCAAATAATGCAGCTGCTCAGAGGAGTAAGTGCAGGAGGAGTGCAGGACAATTCCACAGAAAATTCATCAGCTATTCCCAACCCTATGCCCAGTTTTTCTGCTATAAATATTAAGAGAAAGGCTGGGAGTATGAAAATCTTGCAATATTCCTCCTAAGAATCTTTTGTCCCAAAGTCCAAAATGTAAAATTTAAATTTGCCCTGTGTGCAGCTTTTCTATGTGTGCATAAACTCTGAACAGAAATGTCAGGATTATGGCCAAGGACAATTGAATAATTACTTACAGAATTTTTGCAGAAACACTCTGGAAGAATTCTCCCCAAATTTCTGGGGTTTATGTCAAAATGTAGGTCATGGGGAAAATGTAAAATTTGGTTTGCAGAGGCAGCTGAATGTTTAGTTCTCAGATTACCTGCATGTGTTAGCAGATTTTTGTTGTTGCTACTTATCTCCCCATCCTTTGGAGCAGATTGTTCAAGCCCAATATTTGCAGTGATGGCTGTGGATTCCCCTGCCAGNAATTTTTGTTACTTATCAAAAGTCCCTATTGAAAGGAACTTCCTGTTCAGGCCTTGTGTCACTGTTTATGGATCTGATATGAAGCTTTTACTGATAGAAAGTTTTATTTTTCCAATGGTGAAGTGTCACTCGAGTTTGATAAGTCTTTTAACAAGCCTACAAACACACAGGAGCTGTACTTAGTTATCTTATGGAGAGAGTGTGAATTGTCAGGCCCCAAAGCTGCTGGGGTGTCTTTTGTAGGAGGTAAAAAAAGCTCAACTTACTGAAAAGCTGGTGACAGTGAATTCCAACGTGGGAGTGTTTGGGGTAGGCTGTGACAGAGGTGACTGTGTTTGAGGTGAAGTGGCTGTTTCTTGAAATCCTGTTGTCCCCAAGGGGGCAGTGAGGCTGTGTGGGATTTTAGGACACTGGTTTTCTTTTGACCTATAAAGAAGTCTTCAGAAAAAATGTGTCAGTTCAAGGCCTGCTTTGCTGTTTCCTGGTGGTCCTAACTTTCCATTAAGATGCAGTGGAGAGGTCAGCTACCATTGCAGTTGGAATTAGGACACTGTTTGGGAACTTGCTCAGCAATGCATCTTGCTCTAGTGTTCAACCAATTCCTGTAATCCTTTCCAGTGCCTGGAGGAGGAGGAGGGAAACTGGAGATGGAGTTGCCAGAAGGAATGGGCAGACAAAAATTCAAGTGTATCAATGACAACGTCCATCTAACAAAAACGTAAAACAATACATCCAAAAAAAGGCAGAGACTGCTATTGTCCTCTAAGTTTTTGCAGAGCCAATCACTGCCCCTAGCAGATATTACCCAGAGAAGCTGTCTCTGCCCATGGCAGGGGAGTGGAATGAGATTTAAGGTCCATTCCAATGCAAACCATTCTGTGATTTTATAAACCCGAGCTCGAGAGCACACTTGGAGCTTGTCTGTTGCTTAGGTAAGGAGTGGGGTCAGCAAAGAGGTCCAATTCACCATGAAACAGGCACCATGTGGGTAGCTTTGCAATAATTGCAGAAAGAAGGATGGGGAAAAAGGGATAGCAAATTGTTCTGCAAAAAGGAATTGCATCAGAACAAGTATAGATAAGTGATGTAATTTAGAAATTCTTTGGGCTTTTTTGGGGCTTCTGAAGAGCTTGTCTGAACACAAACTTGAAAGTGGATTAGAAGGTTAGCCTGGCAGGATCTAAACTTTTAGGTATTTCTTGAGATCCACATTTTATTCCAGGATCTGCTACTGGCCTGGAAGGAAAAAGAAATTTGGAGAGGATATTTCATCTGTCTTTGATTTCCTGTGAAATCAAAGCAGTGATACCAGCTACCATGAAAACATGTGGAGATAAGCTGAAGGAAAGTTATTAATTATAATAGTAAAATCATTTCCATGATTGTCTGTGGCAAGTTTCCCAAATTAAACTCTTGATTTAACTTCTTTTGGTAAATAAAAATCCCTTGTTTATGCCTCTTTCCCCCCTCATGTCCGGAATACAAGAGGGATCTCAACTTTCTGTTGCTTTCACTTAATTGGATTAGTCAACTACCTCCAGAGGTATGTGCCTCAGGTCCAGTTCTTGCTGACAGCCAAACCAATGGGCCATTACATGAGGTAGATGGAATCCAGCATCAAAGGCAAGAGCAATTTGGGCTGGAGAGATGCCAGGACCTTTTTGTGCTTAACCAAATACCTGCATGCATAGAGATTTTTTTCTCGTTGCTGCTGTGCTTCCTTATTGCATGTTGAAAAGGAATAAAGCCTCTGTTCGTGAGCAGGGTTGTGCTACCATTATCTCCAGTGCCCAAAGGAAAATGGTGAGGGGTTGTTTGTGACGTGGGAGATCACTTCTCACTTCCCAAAGCTGGTGGCTCTGGGGAATGACAGTGAGTGCTGCAAACAACTACCTACACATGGGATTCTTAGCAGTGCTTCCATATGATCATCTCTTCATCTCTTCCTGTCACAGATTCAACAAAGAAAATTAAGACTTACCATTGTTATAATGTGGCAGGGGGCGGGTTGCAAGGAGAAGGAAGCACAGAGCTCCTGCTGAGTTCTTCTAATGAAGCTGTTGTTGCAAAATATCTTCCAAAACATCTGTGAAGGTCCCTGGAGAGCCTGTCAAAGACGTGGCATTGCAACAGTCTGTGTTGCCCTGGTATAGACCTCAGCAGTGTGCTCTGTGCTCTTGGCTGTGGTAGCTCACAGTGTCCCCGTGGAAGTGTCATTTGCTGCAGCAAGGACCACCTGCAACCAGAGAGCAGTTCCCAAACAGATATGGGAAAGCTGGAACTGTCTCAAAGTCTCTCTTTTTCCTGTCCTTCAAGAGAGACTTCAAAGTCTCTTGAAAAGCAGGAAAAAATCAGATAAATATCCAGTCCAGCATGTGTGAGAAATTAATCCCCTAGACCTCTATGGAGCTGAGTGCAGCTGTTTTGCAAATTGACCCTTTGGTTCCTACACTGAGCCAGATAGCTCAAGAGAATTGTGTTTACTGTGTTATTTCTATCCTGCTATCAGCATCCTCCTGGGAAAATGATCTTTTTGTTCCTTTTCTGCTGAGAAGTTTGGAAGCAGTGGCAGAAGAATGGTAACTGGGCTTTGCTTCCTCTCAGAGTTACTGCGGGGCCAGGCCAACGTGCAGCTAAGGTGATCTGGAAAGATCTGCTAATCAAATCGTTGGCCAGCCTGTTTGGCATAGCCCATCCCCTGCTCTGAGCCTGAGTTTTCATGTTGAAACGTGGGAGATGATGCTGATCTTTGGATTACTTTGTCTGGAAGAGGAAAGAAATGTTTTAGCATCGCTTATGTGGGACTCTCCCTCCTTATTCCTAACATGGAATTGAGAGCTTTCTTGCAGTAGTGGGCTGACATGAAGAGCAACGAAATCAAAAGAGTGCAAAAAAAGCTCAGGACTGCCTTTAGAGATGCAGCCTTTCCTGGAGTACTAAAGCTGTGAGAGACCTGAATTAACTTATTGGGAGTGAAGCTGTTAGGGCTGGGGCAATTTTTACAGCCCACAATACTTTCACAGCTACTCATCACCAAGTCAAGTGCTCAGTTTTGGGCTCTTTTGGTGTGAGGTTGTTGGGATTTTTTTGTTGTTTAGGGTTTTTTTTTGTTTGTTTGTTTGTTTTGTTTTGTTTTGTTTTGTTTTGTTTTGTTTTGTTTTGTTAATCAGTCCCTGGCTGCTTCCACTCCTCCCACTTTTGCTGTGCAGATATTTAGCTTTTTCACAAGCCTTGGGGCAACTTGCCCATACAGATCAGGCAGGTACAAAGGCTTCTCTTGAAAGTCTTGTCCTGGGGGTCTGCATCTGTAAAACCTGGCTCTATAAAACCAGCATCTGGGTATGGCTGTTCCCAGCATAAGATAATGTATGAAGTCAGGAATTCCAGTGTTAGTCCTGGGCGTGGNTTTTTTTTTTTTTTTTTTTTTTTTTTTTTTTTTTTTTTTTTTTTTTTTTTTTTTTTTTTTTTTTCTATGGAGAAGATATTCTTGCTTTATTTCCAGAGGCGAGCCTTTCCAAAGTTGTGAACACAAGAGCTTGCCAAATATTAGCTTTCAAGGTTTTAAGTTGCACAGTGTTTACTCGAGTTACCTCTTCTTGAAGTCTATATAAAGAGTCGTGTTTGCTCAAGCACACTCCTAAAAGCCCCAAGACAAGGCTCTGGAAGGAGGTATGCAGCAGCAAATGTAAATATTGCTGTTCTTAAAACTGGAAGCACTCTGAGTAATATAGAAGGAAATAGTAATGTGAGGAAAAAGCCTTAGATTTGGAGGAAACTTTTTATGATTTGGAGGTAAAGACTGGGGAGCAGTACCTAGAACTGATAAAATCCAGAAATCCAGGGATATTGTAAATACAGTTTCTCGTGGCCAAGGCTTAGCCCTGCAATCACAGCTGCTCTCTTCTGTTCCCCAGTGTTTCCCTTTGCTGTCACCAAGGCAGCATTTTCCCATACCCCAGACTCTGAAGCAATTGCTGGGAACAGTTTTTAGGCATTTTGCTGGACAAACTATGCTGGCTTCTTGCTGTGGGACTAAGTTAGAAACAAAATATTTATTGTACTTAGCCAAGTGATTCCCTCCCACCTTTTGTCAGTAACTGGTGTCGTTTTTCTGAGAAGGTTGTGGAAATGTGAGCTGAGTTTCAGGTGCTCTGTGATATGATAAACAGGAGAGAAATTC
This sequence comes from Horornis vulcanius, assembly GCA_013401035.1. Taxonomy (NCBI): domain Eukaryota; kingdom Metazoa; phylum Chordata; class Aves; order Passeriformes; family Scotocercidae; genus Horornis; species Horornis vulcanius. The sequence continues at coordinate 7,075 of VZUA01077147.1, read as the reverse complement.
TCATGAAGAAGTGCCTAGATACAGCGCAAATAAAGAAAAACAATTGAATTAAAATTCAACCACAATACTTACCAGTCTCCCCACCTGCCTGTATACGCAGGTATGTTGAGACCAAATTCACATTTTTCTTGCAGCTGAGACAAGTGAGCAGAGTGCTGGCTTGGCTGGGGAGAACATTTGCCCTTGCCATGCCATTTTTTCTGTGTATCAACAGGCAGCCCACCGAATTCCCCCTTCCTTTCTTCCCTCTCTGTGCACAGCTATTATCAGCCTTCCCACAGCGAGGGCAGGAAGTAAATAAATGGAACTGCATCAGAAAAAACCCTGGGCACGAGTTAGTGCAGAATTACGACACTTATCAGTGACTTTATCGCTGCGCAGCCTCGATGATCGCTGCGGGGCCGGAGGCAGCAGGAGCAGCTGCGATCCTGCAGGGTTATGGATTTATGGTTTCCCGGTGCCATCTGCTGGCACAGAGCTCACTTGTGCATGGAACCCTCCAGCTCCTCTCAGAGCAGATGCTGCAGCTCTCTGCAGACGGTGCAACCCCGATCCGCCCTTCCCGGGTGATTCCTTGGGCTTTGCAAAGGGAATTTTCCCTGCAGCCGAGCACCTGCGAAGCAGCTCTGCTCATGGTCCCTCCTGGAGTTTTGTTTTGGCCGAGCCCCCTGGGCTTTCCACACCTCCCTTCGTCCTGCTGTAATTCTGTCTCTCCATGGGAGCAGCCCCAGATCCAGGGGGAACTGCAGATGGAGATTTTTTTTTTTGTAACCTAACAGGCTAAACTTTTAAATCCATGGAGTTTTGAGGGTTTGTCTTTGGTGCAGAGTGATAGCATTAATACTGCTGAGATGGGGTTGTAAAGACACTGCTGGAAAGCTTTCAGAGCAATGGAAGCTTTACTTTTGTAGAAAACTCTGAAATTACCTGAAAAAAGGAAAAAAGACAGCCTCATCCGTGTGACAGAGAATTTAGGGAATTTTTTCCTTTTTCTATCTTGTAAAAGGGATGTGTGGTATGCAAAGATGAGCTGTGATAACGACATTAGTTGGTGATATTCCTTGGCTTTTGCAGTTAGCACTCCAGATAACCTGGTAGAGCTGGTTTTATGCTTTCAATTTGCATTTTTCACTGCCTCCATCACAGCATCTGCTCTGGGATGGTGTGTGCTGTAAGGGGACTGATCTCTTTATCTTCCTTGCTGCTGGGAAGAACATTTTGGTGTGTGTCAGAGTCCTGATGGTGCCCACATGCACTGCACAAGCCTAAAACCAGGATGTGTGTCAAAGCTGAGTCATTAATTCACTTCTTAATCTTCCATTTTTAGAGATAATAATAATAATAATTCTGTGTAACCACCACATAAAAAAAAAAAAAAATAAAAATTATGAACTTGCTTCATGCACTTTGCTTTGACTTCAGTCCAGGTTAGCTCTGGGCTTCCCTTATTTCTGCCAGTGGGGAACTCACACCAGTCAAGCACAAATAAAGTGGAGATTCTGACACTTAAATTCTGGTATGTCAGGAGTGGGTAGTGACAGGACCTAGCTGGGATCTGTATTAGCATGTTTGCAGATATGGATCTGAGTTTGAAATCCAGATGACATGAGGATGAATGAAGAGGAGAAATCACTAATCAAATTCTCCAGGGCTGCAATGCAATAAACCAAGGTAACTTGATGGAAAATGTAATCAAGCCTTCTAGTCTGTTTTTCAGCTATATCTTGGCTTCAATTTCTCAGCCTTTGCACCTCCCTCTCACATGGACTTTAAAAGCAAGGAGGATGTCTGTGAGGATCAATGAAGTAATTTAGTTTTACCAAGAGAGTCCAATAATCCTGCTGTACAGATCTCCCAGAGATTTCTTTCTCTTAATTGGGGAAATATTGTAAAGAAATTCTCAATCTTCAGCCCATTACTAGTATAGCTAATACAAAAGCAGAATCATAACCTTGTGAGGGACATGGATTTTTCCCCCTCATTGGTCAATAAGTGGCTACATTTGAGGGTTGTTTTCTCTGTCCTGCACATATATAAATCTACTTTTCTGAGTTTCAACGCCTGATTTTGTGCTGGGGGACATTGGTACTTGTGTTCACTGCCATGTTTATCAAAATGATTCAAATTAATACAGAACAATTATAAAAAGCATTTGTAGACATTATGATGGGCTGCATGTATTTTTTTGAGATGCCAGGATGCAAAAAAGCATTGCCCTCACATTAGTGGATGAAGGTATCTCCTTGTTTAGAGACTTTTACTGAATTCATAATTGCAGATATTCTGACATTCCTGTAGGATGAAAGGAGCTGAGCAAGCTCATAGTGGAGTTGCAGGTGTTGGTTTTCTACAAAATAGAAAGTTTTCCTCTGAAAAATGTGGTGTAAAGACTCAACAGTAGCTGCCATACTGCCTCCATTTGAGCCAATATTACCCTAAAAAAAAGTCATGATCAAGTACTTTGCATTCCACAGTATTTCAGACCCATCACTTTTCATGTTTTAACATTGGCCATGTGGGAGAGGATGCACAGAATTTTTGCTTTAAGTCTTAGAAGGTCTCTGCAAATTAGTATCTTTATTTTTTCTTATTTTTTTCCTAAAATTTGCTTGCAGATTGCATGTAAACCATTGTTTTGACAGGAACAGCCTGATTAATTTTCAGGAAAAATGATAAACTGCCAGCAAGCTGTGAGCACTAATGGGACCAGATTGCTTTAAGGCTGAACTTTTTCAGTTCTATCTTAGAGGGAATTTGAATGTCTACAAGGGGATGTGTTTATGGACAGTCATATAGGGAGGTTGTCAGCTCTTCTAGACCAGTCAACAAAGAAAAAAAATATAGAGAAAGACTTGAGTGATCAGACCTTGCAACAGAGGCATCATCTTAAAATGGTGTTTAACTGGCAGGGTTCAATGAGGGAATGCCACAGCCATTTAAAGGGTTTCAGGGTGTAATTTAAAGCACATTTCAGGCTGTTCTAAATCATGGGAAGGACAGGGGTGCAACTTATAAAGGCCCTATGCATGTACAGGCATAAGATATCCTGAAACCCACCCTTAGGTTTGCTTTGCTCATAGTTCATATTAAGGCTCTGGTGTGTAAAATCAGTGAGTTTTTGAGGCCAAAGACTGCAGGAGCCTTTCCCAGTGGAGGAAACTCTCATTAATCATGTGCTCCCAAGCACCAGAAGACAGGTCACCAGATCACTGCCGTCTGTGTAGCCCTGGAGCTGTCTGAGTTGCAGCATCTCGCCTTGAGATCTTTGCTCCCCACGGCCACAGTGCGGCAGCAAAATCCAAACAGGCTTCCCCATCCTAAAACAGCGTCAGGAATGAGCCTGGAGAGCTCCGGCAGGCGTGGTACTCTGCGCTGAGCCCTGCTGCAGGGAAAGCCTGGTGGGGTTCACCTCCAGCAGTACTCGATTCCTTTGGAGCTCTGCTCCTGGAGGAACCGGACTGGGTGAGAGTGACACAAACTTTTCTAGCCATTTCCAGTTAGTTTTGGTTGAGTTGCATGGGTTTCTTTTTTAACTAAGTTAATAAACTTTTTTTAGCCTGTCTCTGAGGATGCATTAAAGGCACAGCAGAAATCAGTCTGGCTTTGGAGCATATGTGCTTTACTTCAGTCCTGTCATATTGTCATTACAGCTTCAGGGTCCTGTTAGGCTCTACAAACGCAGCATGAAACCATTCCCTTGAAGCCTGAATAAAAAGCAACAAGGAAAGGATCCTTACAAAAGTTACAAAAGCATGGAGGCAGAGGAAACTTTCTCTTGGTGGCTAAGGATTTCCCTAGAGACAACTAAGAAACTGAGTCTTTATAAAGAGCCTAATTCCCTTGGGATAAAGTCTTCAAGTGTTTGAATGCTTCTTGCCTAAAACTACACTGGAAATACCTCAGGAGGTGACTGGAAAGCAAAGTTTTATCACAGCCCTGGTTCCAAACCCATTTGCTGCCTGATGGCCTGAGCCATAAGCAGGGACAGGGCTGAATGGCAACTAATCCTCTATTATAAAAGAAAAATTATGCTCAAAATGGATTTTTGCCTCCTGGTACATAAATCTTCATAATTTCTCTGCTTGTCTAGAAGGACAGGAATTTCTTTGCAACCAGAAAAAAATATGTTGACTGTGTCTGTAGCACGCCCAGCTCAGCAGAAGGGAAATGCTTGTTCATTATTTGCAGCCATAATTAGTATGGGACACTAGTTAAAGGAGAAGCTGTTTGCTAAGCAATCTCCAAGTGAGATATGAGGCTCTGGGAGGAGCATGGGACAGCACTTGCTCAGAGGAATGTGGTCACACAGGAAAGCAGGGCAAAGCACCACCAGGTGTGTGAACTCTGCAGCAATTTTTTCTGCCTTCCTCGTAAATGGATTAGAGACAACTTGAATACCTTCCTCAATTAACACCGTTTCCTATAGATGGAGTAATTTACTAGTTTAAATAGGAAATAATGTAGTAGAATTTACTTAAATGACTCATCAAGCAGAGTAAGGCTGATTCAGCCCTCTGGTTTATGCCTGTCCTGTAGGAAGGGGTGTCTCAAGGTGCAGTCACACACGTGCTGCACCCCCAGAGCACAGGCTGCCACTTTGGGCTGTGCCTCCTGCAGGTCACCAGGGGCCTGTTTAATACTTTTGTTCTCTTGTCTTTCCGAGCTTGCCAGAAGTGAGGTGCACACACCTGTCAGAGTGATGGGGGTGCCAAGGAATTTTAGGGAGAGATCATCTTGAGTGGGATTTCAGGACAATCTGGGCATCAGGCCCAGGCAGCACAGGGTGTGAAGGGCATGTCCTGCCTGACCAGCCTCATCTCCTGTCACCTTCAGAGTGTCTCCTCTGAGCTGGCCTGCCCAGTGGGTGAGGGAAAGGGAGGTTTGTCTACCCAGGCTGTAGCAAAGCCTTCAACACCATGGTGGGTTAGTGGTTGGAATCAAGGATCTTAAGAAGTCTTTTCCACCCTTAACAATTCCACGATTCTACAGCTGAGATGGAGATAAGTTATCTTGCAGCTTACAACAGCTGGAAGCAATAAAGAGCGTATTGCAATTTTAAACTTTTCTTTTGATCACTAGCCATTCATTATAAAAGAAAAATAGTGCTACCCAAAATGGATCTTTATGTTCTGGTTCATAAATCTTCATGGTTTCTCTCCTTGTCTAGAAAACCAGGAATTTCTTTAAGGTGCTATTGATCAAAACTAGTGCTTATCTGTGTTCAAGGCTGAACACAAGGCTGGAACACTTGCATAGCCTCTGTGGACTCCTTATGATTTTCCACTATACTTTGCAAATGAAATGTCCTAGCACAGAATCTGCAGCCTTTTCTCTGCAAGTGGCTTTTGGAGGGCTACTCTGACCATGAAGGTAACCTGGATAATCTGGAAGGTTGATATATTCTTTTAGAGAAAGGAATTAAACAGAATCCTTACAAACCCATCCCTAGGCAAGCCTGATGAATCCCTGACCAGCCTCTTGCTGTTCTTGGGAAGGTACAAACACCCCTGCAGGAGGTGGCACAAATACTCTGGATCTCACCTGATACATTTTCATGCATCTCACTGTTTTTCTTCCTCTTCCATGTATACTCTTAACCTCCACAATAAATCTTTTATTTCCCTTCCTCAACTGGAGGTCAGGCTTTCAGCCCCTCAGTGCAATGCCAGCTTTGGAGCAGAGAGGGGTTGGGTGAGCACCTCCCTCTCTCCAGGGCCCAGTTCCATCAGCTCAGTCAGTCTGTGGTCAAGCTTTTCCCCTGAATGTGCCTGGATCCTGTTCTTTGGTGTCATTCCTGCTTGCACACGCTCTCTGAACTTTTGCTGGCTGTTTGCATAACCAGGAGTGTATTTCCTGGCTGGCATGTGGCCCTGGGATCTGTTTATGAGCAGTAATCCTGGATGGGGGCAAATTGGTGTTCAGAGCTGTGGGCTTGTGCTTTCACGTGCTCTGCAGGGTCTGCCAGGACTTAACCTTTTGTCTTATTTAATCACCTTTTGATTTAATTTCTGGCCTCTCCCCCACCCCAAATGTCACTGTACTTGGAGTTTGTACTAAGATAAGATTCCCAGATGTGATCCTGATGGTGATCTGAGGGAAAGTGCCTGCTAGCACATTGCCTACTTCAGTTCTTCTAGGAAGATTCTAAACATTATCCACCTTCTCACCATGCAACTGCAAACTGAGACTGTCTCAAAAGCCAGGTTTTCAGGATATGGAATCATTTATAGAGTCTGCACAGTAATAATGCCTCAAATGCACTTTGAGCTCAAGCTTTTGATATTTCTGTCTAGCCATTTGTTATCCATCTGATTTTCAGATTCAGCTTGGTTTTCCTGCAGACTGCAATTCCTCCTCCAAGCCATCTATCTGCTGAGCATCAATTGATCATCTTTAGTGTCTCAAATAAGTCAGAAGACTATTTCTTTGCTTTTCCTCCTGTCTTTGCCATTTCTATTGCTGACACTCAGTGTCCATTCAGCACCAGAGCTGCACAACTGCACTTTGCTCATCCACTGTACCTTTTGTCTCTTCCATCACCAGACCTGCTCTCTGGTGTTTGGACCTTCCAGCTCATCTGGGGGTAAATCCTGCAGCTCAGCCAGGAGGGAGGAGTGTTTCTGTGCTGCTGACACGAGGGCAGACAAAGCCCATTTGTTGCCTGAACGCTGCAGAAATGGCCTCCTTTGGCAAAACATAGAGGTAGCCAAAAACCAGCCTGTGCCCATGGCCTTGGAGCCTCTTGATGGAAGAGGATCCAGGTGTGTTTCAATTTTGCTCCCTCATGTAAGAGTGATGCTGTTCTGAGTACTATGGCATGAAGTTTAGTGGTATAGGAAGTGGAAGAAATGTGGTGATGCCAATCAGTATAGGCTAACAAACCTTTTTAACCTTATTAATTCAGATACAAAGCATTTCCTATGCAAACAAATGGAGAATCTGAGCTGTTTTACCATAACATCTACTTCTTTTCTGTAGACTTCAGATGCTGTGACCATTTAAAAATGGAAATACAGTTAATAGTGAAATCGTGTATTTGACACATCCACTTATATGTGCAACAGAACCTTCTATA
>VZUA01077141.1:0-14139 GCA_013401035.1 Horornis vulcanius | reverse complement strand
TTTTAATTTTTTTTTTTATTTTTTTTTATTTATAATTTTCTTATTTTACTGGCAACTGAGTTCCTATTTCCAAGTTGTATTAGTAGAAGCAGGAGAGTGTTAATTGCAAGTTCAGGTAGGGGCCTTGTGTGGCAGTGCGTGGTGTCCTTATCAGATGGGTGGGTAAGTGGAGAAGCGCAGCAGCCGCGTTGGGTGGCTGCAGGAGAAGTGGCATGTGATGGTCCCAGACCGCAGTAGCACCTGGTGAATGTGCAGGCTGTGTGCTCCAGATATCTCTTGGTGGTTTCTGAGCATTGCGGGGCTACTGATGATGGGAGATGGAGACAGCTGTTCGTTTTCTAACCTGTGGGTTTTCTTCTTTGGTTAACAAGACTAGTTTTGGGGTGGCAAAGCTGTCTTGACTGTNGCTCGCTGTCTCCGTGCCTCGCCACGGCTCCGCCGCGCCGCGCTCACCTCCGTGGGGTCCCAGCCTCCAGGTTTGCTCTGCCTCCCCTTTCCAGGGCAGCGTGCCGGGGCTGGGGGCAAGGAGCAGCTGAGATCAGCAAGCACTGGAGGCAGAGGTCTCCCCTGGGGTGTCAGTGGTCCCCAGCCATTTGTGCCTCGTGTGTACCTGTGCCCTGCTATTTGCATGACAAAGACGCTTCTTGTTGATGCATCTGTTGCCTGGAGGTGTTAGCCAGGATTAAAAAGGCGCCCTGGGGCGCTGGATCTTTTTTTCCACCTTGGAAGGACCTGCTGACTGCAAACTGCCCCGGGGCTGCACCCCTGGGGAATGGTGTCCAGACACAGAGCAAGGACCATCTATGAGAAGGGAGAGCAGAGCTTTCCTGGAAAGGCAAAAAAAGTAACTTTCATCACCATATGTAGAGGAGGAAGGAAAAAAAGCCTTTCCTTTTTTTTTTTTTAAAAAGGCGAATGCTTTAGAAGCTTGCTTTGTAAAATTAGAAGTACAAGTCTATAGTCAGACACAACTTGCCTAATAAACCATAATAAAAAAATGGAAGTCTAATTTCAGTGCAGCTTTTGGAAGGGAGAGGGTGGTTGAGAAGGATTTAGAATCTTCCAAAATCTGCTGTTAGAGAGGTCTTGTCTTTCCCATTCTCCTCCNCAGTAGCACCTGGTGAATGTGCAGGCTGTGTGCTCCAGATATCTCTTGGTGGTTTCTGAGCATTGCGGGGCTACTGATGATGGGAGATGGAGACAGCTGTTCGTTTTCTAACCTGTGGGTTTTCTTCTTTGGTTAACAAGACTAGTTTTGGGGTGGCAAAGCTGTCTTGACTGTTTGGTGGGAACGTGGGAGCAGAGGTGGTGACTGAAGAAGGATCATTTCTCCATGTTGTAAATTCATACAGAAGATAATTTTGGATTTATTTCTCATTCCCCATAAATTAGACATCTTACAGAAAGATAGGGGATTTCTGCAACCTGCCTTTTGTCTGTTCTTTTGTGTTCTTGGGGTCTGGGTTTCTTTTTTTGTGGCTCAACTGCATCTGTAGCAGTTGGATGTGTTAAATAGGTCAGAGGATACAATGTATAAACATTTTATGGCAACTTGCACAATGCAGCTTATCTGAAAATGACGAGGAATTCTTCTAAGAGAGTTGGATTGCTAGGAACACGGCAGGACAAGACCAAATTTTGGATATTCTTGTGTGTTTCTGCACGGCAGGAGGTATGGAGTTAGTTCCTACCTTGAAGAGCAAATATCCCAGGAGATTCAGAGGATAATATGGGTAGAAGGAAGGACGAGGGTAGAAATAGCAAAAATGAGTGGCTACAGAACCTCAGTGAGTGGGTTTTGTTTCCCTAGCTACGTCTTCTGTTCCTCTGAAAGCGGGCTGATTCACTTGCTCGTGGGGAAATTTTGGAGCCACAAGGGTGAGAGCTGCAGAAGGACACAAACCTGATTTTTCATTGTATTGTCTTTTCCTGAGAATTTGCTTCTTCTCACTATGCAGTTGTAGGGAGTTGCTGGGAGCTGTGGTCAGCTGAAACCTCCCTGGCCCAATATGAAACAGGCTTCCACAGTGCAGAAGTCGTGGCTGGGCTCCTGCTCCTGTATCACCCACCAGAAAGCTTTGCTCTGATTCCCAAGTTGGCTCTTCCCTCCACAACCTGAGGAAACAGGCAGCTGAGGGGCTCCACAAGCCAGGGCTGCTTATCCCCCATGGAAGCTCTGCAGCTTCACCCTGCGCGGTGCACGGCTTTGCAGTGCAGTCGAATGATGCCGGCTAGCTCCTTAAGTAACTTTGAAATCAAGCACAGAGGAGCACAAAGCTTCCTGCCTGTATGGAAGCAGAACTTGACGGAGCGTATTAGCATTTGCCCAGGGAGGAATTTTAGCACTTTTTTCTGAGGAGCTCGGTGAGTCGTGCCAAATGGCAGCACCAGGAAAGAACAGGAGTCCGCTCAGCCCTAGTAGTGACACCTCATTGCTGCAAACGTGTCTCTCAGCTGCTCTGACTCAAGCAATTTCAGCTGATCAGTCTAAGTTACAAGTCAGGCCACTGTGAAACATAAACCCCAAGATGTGAATGGTCATGGGATAAGTTTTGGTGGTGTTTTCTTTCTCCTGCTTAATACGATGAATCCTCCATTTGGAAAAGAGGGCAGAAGAAATTACCACAGTTGCTCCAGGTTGTCCTTGTCTGAAGCTTGGTCTGGTTACTCCTGGTCGGAGCTTCAGGCAGTCTTAGGTATATAGTTCATTGTTACTGTGGTCTTCATCATACACTGGTGAAGAGAACACATTTTCAGCTTTTGCTGCCTCCTCCTTGTCACATTGATGCAATTAGCAAATCTATGTAATCGTGAATGGGCAAGGGGAAAACAAAATGTTCTCCTGATGTCTCTGTGCAGAGGCAGCAATTGTGTGTGTGGCTTGAGCAGAGGCATTATCAAAACCCCCACCCATTGCAAATCACCAAAGTTGGAGCTTTTGTATAGCAATATCTGTGTGTTAATGTCCTAAAAATCTCTTTTTTCTATATATCTAGGAGCTCATTCAATATGAACTTTAAATGGTAGAACTGCTGCTTACTTTTTAAAGTGGTTCGAGCAAAATGTCATTCCTGTCTCTTTTCCAACTTAATCCCAGCCCAGAAAACATGTTAATAAGAATAGCTTGTTATGGGCTGCAAGTGCCAAGGAGGATATGGCTCAAGAAGAAAGCCTGAAGCTCCACAGGTTCAGGCATCAAAAGAGGAAAAGGCTCTTTCCAGATAGTTGCAGCGCTGCATGCCTGCGGGCATTGAAAAGCCTGGGTACCGCAGGCCTGGCTTCTCTTGAGTACTTAACTTCTGTTTATAGTTAGCAAAAATGCCTCCTGATATGGGAAGGAAATAACCCACACAAAAGCATTTTACTGCTGCTTAATATTTCTGAAGTCCTATCAGAGGCATGCACTTTTTTTTTTTTTTTACTAGTGGTAAAACACCATATCTCTCAAGAAGACAAAGAGTCTGTTTTAAGATGGACATCTAACAATTTGCAGCATGAAAGTCTGTGTGTGCGTCCTGCTGTGCACTCCTGTGCTGCTCTCATGTGGATGGACAGTGGTCCAGCATCTGTCTGGTTTGAGAGAAACACTGCTGGGAGCCAGGCAGTGGGTCCTTGACCTGGTCCAGTCAGGTTGTCCTCAGCTTGTGTCCTCCCCGCTGCTGCAGGGAAACCGTGTGCTGTGAGGCTCCAACTGTGCATGTATGATTCCCATGTACCCCAGATCTGCCCCGTCTGGGATAGCAGGCATTTCTCTCCAAGCTGGTTTTGGCTGTAAGACATGTTTGGCATGAGGACAGTTCTCATCTGGCTGCTGGGTTTGGTCCCTTTCTGCAGGACACTGGTGGCAGGAGGCGCAGCTGCCCGGGCACTTGGGGATTAGTGTCTCTGTTGCTCCGGCCCTTCGTAAGCAATTGATTCACTTAAGAAAATTGCATTCAGAATAACTTAATCTAGCAACCCAGTGGCTTCTATTTGAGACTTGGATCTTGTGGATATGTTTATTTAGTTTGGGATTCCCACTTCAAAGGAATCTGTCCTCTCAGCAAGAAAGTGATTGAGCACTTAAATAAAAATGTATTCATTGAATCTTTGGGATTGAGCTAAAAGTGTAGTAGGGAGTTAACATGTGCACCAACTGTGCTAATCAGTCAGGGATTGCCTACTCTCCTAAAGGGGAAGAAAAGGGACCTGAACTGTGTGAGGAAAAGTGGCTGGCCTTCCGTGGCTTCTGGTGGTGGTGTTGCTTGCTGGGACTTTAGGGTGAGATGAAGGACTAGAATATCTTTGCCTGTGATCTTCAAAGTTACCAAGTCCCTTGTGTAGAAGAGCATTTTCATGGAGCTGAAAGGTCAACTCAATGATTGTTTATTTTCTTTAAATGGCTGTGGATACAGGTAAGGCATGAAAATCAATGGGATGAGCTTAGTCAGCAAAAATTGCAGTCTAAAGTTATGGAGCTTTGATTGAATATTTATAAAATGGGCAGCTCAACTTAAAAAGTAAGTGTAGCGCTGTCACCAGCTGTAACACATAAAGCAGAGAATTGCTTTGGCTAGGAGTTATTAAGCAAGCCAGGGAGCAGTTAATTCCCAAAAGCGTCTGTCTATCCAAGCACATTCGGTACTCCAGTCCGTACTTCAAACAGTGCTGCATGAGTCAGCGGGCAGGTCTGCTTCACCCAGACCAGGGCAGGGGAAGGAGGCCCTTGGGAGCATGGGACTTCATGCAAGTGTTTGTCGTGAGGTACCTTCTGACAGTGCTGGTGCTTCAGAGGAGCAGGGTACATGGGTGCTGGTGGTCCGAGGCAGCTTCAGGAAAGAGCAGCAGAAAGCTGCTTGTGTGACCCTTTTTTTTTTCCCTCCCTTTGCTTTCTGAGTGGGGAAGCTTTAAAATAGTTTAAAATAGGCTGGTGCTGTACGTCCAGCACAATGCCAGGCACTGCACATAGCCAGCGGCCCTGCTCTGAGAAACCTGGAATTTGTGGGAGCTGCAATGAACCTCCCAGCGTCAGCACAAGCAGTGAGATTGCACAGAACTGGAAGGCACGAGGCTGAAATCCTGTGGATACTGATGACAGCTCAGCTTCACCTTAGCTGACTTGAACAGAGGTGTGGACGGGGTTGCAGGCATTATCCAAAGGAAACCAGTCTGGAAATGGTTTGATTCATCATGTGAAAACAACAGGGAAAGGGATCATGGAACTTTTGTTGTGCAGTTTTGTTGGCTCAGAGGGGGAGAACGATGATCTCTAAAATGCTATCCCTGTAGGCTCTCTATTTCTGAGTAGGCATCCTAGAGACACTGGCTGCTCAGAGCTCTCTCTCTGTAACTGGTCACTTAGCTATGCTATAAGGCTCTATTTCTTCAATTTTCTGCCTTTTTCAGTGTTTCAAAACTGCCTCAGAGGCTTATCTTTGTGACCGTCTGTTGTCTCTCCACAATTCTGGCATATCTTTTTGCCTTGATCTTTCTTCATCCCTATCAAGTCTTGCATTGGCAAGCTTTGTCTAGCATGAAAAAAGTACAATGTGGAGGTGACGATTAAAGGTGTCAACGTGTGTCAAACACAGACCACGATCTGGGAAGAAGGCCTTTTGCCTGCCGATGTGCTAAAATGCAGATAAACACTGTCCAGCAACACAAATATGTTTACTTTGCTTAGATGCCACAATCCAGTGATTTGTTGAGGGTCTCTCCTCTCTGAAGTTTGAGTAGTGCTGTATTGGGTTCAGGAAGCTGCATTTACAAGTGGTAATTGTGTTTTTCCTTGCTCTTTACTTTACTTGCTGCCAGTCCTGTATTTCCTTCATTGCAGTGTCGTATCATTCCCTTTTGCACTCACAGTGAACAGGGTTCTTGCCACCAACCCATGTTCTGTCCCATGTTGCAAAATTCCATAGCACATCTTCATTTAGTTTTTACAGAGTGGCTTCCTTCTCACATCTGTGTCCTCTCCTCAGTTTAGGCTTTGTGGCAGCTTGTCCATCCTTGTGGTCTGCTCAGCAGCACTTCTGGATCTTAAACTGAAGAAACACTTGTGTACAGAAAAGTTGAGGTGAAGCAGGAGAATAGCTGGGCTTGACCCAATGCAGGGACCCCTCCAAACTGGGGGAGGCTGATTTCTCCCCTGAACCTCTGCATGTGAATTAGGCCCTGCCGAATGTAAAAACTGTCCTTGTGTTCACATCCAGGTCCTCCTTTTTCAAATGCAAATGTGTGTGCAGGTTCAGGGAGCTTCGGAGTGGGGCAGGAGCTCACAGGTGAGCGAGGGTCAGGTGTGGAAGCCCAGGGTGATGGGGCAGGCAGGGGCAGGCCCAGGTCCCCTTCCTGGGGATCAACACGGGAAAGAGCAGTGAGCTCACCCAGCTGGCACTGGGAGAGCTGATGAGGGTATTGAGGAAGTAAGCCATACCTCAAACATACTGGAATACAGTTCTGGGCACTCAAGCGATTAAAATAGCTTGCCCCCTTAGAAAATGCCCCTTGTTTGGCTGCCCTCTGACAGTAGCATGCTGGGCTGTATTTTGGTCTGTTTTTTACTGCCCGATTGCCTCCTGCATACGACTGAAATTGAACTTGACAAAATAAGTTTCAAATGGATATGTTGGATTTGAAAAAGCTGTTACTCAAAACCACTCTTGCACTTTGTGTCTTAAATACTCTTGCTATAGGAAGAAAAGGAAGCTGTGCTGGATTTAAAGGAGAAAGAAAAGAAATAAAACTTTAAAAAGCTTAGCTCTTAAGTGTGTGGATTTTTCAGGTTTTGCTGAGGTTTTTTCTTTTCCCTATCTCAGTTATTTTGAGGATATTTCTAAGATAATAGTGCAGCGATCCTATTTTAGCTGTAAATCTTCAGAAGGAAGGATTGGAATAGGGAAACCACAAGAAAATGCTAATTTATTAGGTGACTCCCCAGACAGTTTGACAGCAATATTGCAAACACTTTTTTTTTATAGCTGGCAAATATAATCTTCTTATCAGAGTGACCTGTAAGAGGATGACTTCATAGTTTGTAATATTAAGAGACTGTAGGAGAGCTGGTCAAAACGCTGTCATAAAACATGTTCTGGTTCAAGGGTGCATCCAAAACAACCCGTGTAGGGAGCTTTCCCTCTTTCTTTGACACTTTAAATCCTTCGATATGTGTGTAAGTGACAATAATGCTGGCTAATGGGGCAGAACAATAAATATTCAGTCAGGAAACGTGGTTGAATCAAAACCAGTTCAGAAACCCCTGTGTCTGGGGCACAGGCAGACTTCCTAGGAGAAGGAGATCTCAGTGGTGAGTTTGTGAAGCTTGCCTTCCAGGACTCCAAGTAAATACGATCGGATGGTTGCACAGTAAACTTACTGCACAAAAAAATGCCCTCCTCCATTAAATGAATCTCTCTGTGGACACGTCTAGTGGACAAATTATTTTTTCAGGTTCAGTCAACAGAAGAGCCTACAGGTGGGTGTTGCATTTATTTTCTGGAGGTGGCGTGTCACAGCCCAGGAGCCCGTAGCTCACAAGTCAGCCGTGGGATGATGTTGGCCTTTCTTGTGTTTCCTTCCTCTCCTCTGCTGGGTTCTCCCAGGAGGGAATGGCTGGTTAAGCCAGTGGCTGAGATTTGATCCTAGGAGGTTAAGCCAGGACCAGCAGAGGTGCCTGTGGTAACATAAGTGCCTCTGGTAAATTATAGCTGTTTGGGGCTGGACCAAAAGTTTGTGCCTGTGCAATTAAGCATGAAATAGGTAAATTCTGTGTATAATTGCCCAACCTAGAGTGTAGCATGAGGATGTGACCCGTGGAAATTGCGGTGTGTCAGTGACTGCTGGCAGATTCCTGGGAAGTATCCCTGGCGCCTGGGCTGGCACTGGGGTTATGTGTATGTTTGTGTGTGTGGATGTCCTCTGCTTCCCCCCACTCCACTCCCAAAAGCAAAGGCACAGTCTGGGAGGAGACTTCTGCAAATGAGGACCCGAAAAAGCAACGTTTGTTCGGAGTCTTAGAGGAAGGTGATGGCAGAGGTGGGAACAAAATCCGTATTTCCTGAGTTGCCTTCAGAATTCACGTGAAAGACAGCTCACTTCTAAACATATGTTTCTTAGGTTGGTTTTGGTTTTAGTTTTTTTTAATGAAAGCAAACGAGAAGCCTGAGAAAGTAAAAACCGAGATGTGTATGGTGGAGGGAGGGAAAATTAAGAGGATTAAAGCCAGTGCAGATAGGAAGAAAGTTTGTGTCAATGCTGGCTGTGGCTCTATTTCACACCTAGCCTTTGAATGAAGGAGCAAACAATCTACTGAAGTTTCTAAATAAAAGCAAGAAGGGACCTAAGAAAACTAGCCAAAAAAAGGTTTTGTCAAAAAACAGACTTTGTGTTTTCTCATTTTCCCTCCCTGCCACACAACAGCACTCATATCTTTCCACTTGGTTTTCTGTTTGCTCTCTCCCCTGCAGGGGAGCAGGCTGTTTGCCCTCAGCATCATTATTTTCTTCCCCCACTTTTGTCTGCCTCCCTCTCAGAAGTTCAGTGCAAACACAATTAGATAACGAGCACGGTGCGCTCCCTCTCCTGGGAACCTGCCATTGATTCACAGCTCTTGCACACAATGTGCTGGGAATGACCAGCCAGGATTTTTCTGTCAGCTGCCCTGGCACTGGCCTGCTGGGACTTTAGTTGTTTACTGTGGGGGTGTGAAGACCTCAGAGCAGCTTTTTGGGATGGCATCTCGGCAGCAATGGCATCTGTCTTCCTCTTCCAGCCGTGGTGGGTACCTGCCAAGGCCTCAGTGATGTCCATGCCCTGTGCCTCAGCAGCCTCTGGTGGGGAGAATGGTTTGCAAGGAGGTGCCGGCTCATTTGCAGCTGGAAGCTTTAAACCTTTTCCTGGGCATCCTGAAATATCTTCTATTTTAATAGACTACAGTGCAGCCAGGCTGTGTTCACTGGAGCACAACTCTCAGCTTCCTATCTGTGCTTCTTAAGCGGTGTGCCTTGGTGCCATTGCCCTGCCAGGTTACTCGGGTCATCTGTGGTGTTTTCTTTTGTTTCTTCACACGTCTGTAGCTACAGCTGACACAGAGTGTGGCCACAGCTGCTGGCTGCAAGGTCCCCAGCACCACAGCCAAACTTAAAACTCGGTTTGTTGTGGTCCTGCAGGTAGTCACTTTGAAGGGATTTCAGTTACTGGTTTCAGGAGCTGGTGAGGTTGGTTGTCAGGGTCGCTGACTCTTGCTAATGTGGTTACCAAAGAATCCTGCATGAGGAGAAGCTGTGCCTCTGCTTGGGCACGGAATGCTGCCTGTGCAGGTTATGGAGTGGGCTGCACGGGTAGAAAACCTGGCAGACAGCCTTCAGGTGCTTCTTTTGGGGCTAAATAGTGTCTCTTGGATGTTACTGAATAGCTGCAAAACAGGAGCAAGCTTTTGAGAAAAAGTATCAAGTAGCAGGTGAATCCTCTGTAAATGAACACAAAAGTCCCCGGAAGGGAAAAATTAGCAGTAATTACAGCAAAACATAGTTTTTCATCATAGTAATGGCTTGACGTTGAAAGGTAGGGTTGCAGCATCATGTAAAAGTTATTTTTCTGCTGTATCTTCATAGTGGTGAATGTTTTGGAGACCTTTGCAATGCTATGCATGTTACTTGCTCAGTTTTTGGAGGCTGGCATTTGTTTCCAGATACGTGAGACTCCTTGTGGGATAGGCAGAAGTTGAATTAGCTGTCCTGCAGATAATGGCAGCAGATCCCTCTGTTTATAGTGATGGCTTCAGCTCCCCATATCTTGCCACTCTTCCCTCTGTGTTGCTTTACAAGCATCCCTCTGCTTATCAGAGTGAACACCAGAGATGCAAAGAACTAGTCCTGATTTTAAAAAGTGGGCTGTGGAGAGGAAGCGGTGAATTTGTTGGGGATGGCAGGAAAGTAGAGGTTGGAAAAACTCCAAAGCCTTGTATTACAACAGAAAATATCTCTGTCTTGATACTAAAAAATAAATAAGCTTTTACATCTTGGAAAAGAGCTTGATATGTTTGACTCTAATTTCAGCCTCAGTATGGTTAGTGTGTTAAGGAACAGTCAAAGTGAAAATGAGACATTTTCCCAGCCTTGAAATGACAGGGACATAAGCTCCGTGTCCATAGGGAGGGAGGCCAGATCCCCTTGCTGTTGTCTTTGAGTCGGGATTTTAATGACTACAGGGAGGAAAGGAATGTTAGTGCAGCAGAACCAAAATGATACAGCTAAGAGGAAATTATTTTTATTGCTAATACATGGGTGCTCGTAATGTTTAACTCTTTACAGCTTATGCTTTATTTGCACATTCTTCCTTCCTCACCACTATGCACTCTGTAGCTGCAGGACCATATTTCAAAATTACTGCTCTTAAAGGCTCCTATTCAGTGGTTTTACCATGAATAAAAATATTTGTCAAAGTTGCCCTGGTGCTCAGACTGGGCAGCACACGCACACAGAGTGGTTCAGCTGCTCTGCCTTTCTAGGCTCTTGCATTTTGCATCCTCCTTATCCTCCCTTCTTTCTGCTGTTAGGTTTTCCAAGTTCCCTGGAAATATTTTTTTCAGGGTAATGTAGATGTACGTTTAATTAAAATTCAGGACAGTCTTTTCTTGATAGAAATTTACTTTCGTTTTCACCAGCAAAGCCAGATGAGGAGAGAGAAGAAGTGTGGGAGCATTCAATGCCCCTGGAAACAATATTGTGGCAAGAGTAGTTTTAAGGCGGCCCAAGAATTGTCTGTATGACTGGAGGAGAGGGAGGTTTAAATAAAGCTTTGCAGTGTTTTATACTTTTAGGTCATTATTTATCTTTTTAGATAATTAATAGAGATTCAGTGTTAGCCATGTGCTGTGTGTCTGGTTTAAGGTAAGTGAACTGCTGTCAGTTTGCTACAAGGAGCTGCAGAGGGGAGACAACAGCCTGGGCATCTGCATTATTTTCCCTTGCATCAGGTGCTAAAAGTCACTAAATGTACTGTGAGTCACAATATTTTTTCCCAATTTGACTCGCTTGCCCAGTCGTATTTTTACTTCAGCCTTTAGGCTTGAAAAAGCATGTGCATAATCAGTTCATTTTGTGTGGTCTAGGCTATAAAAATGCCCCCTCTGTTCTTTCCATATGAAAAACGTGTTTTTAATTTTGGGGAACTTATATAATTTTCTGTGCTTTCTTTTGTATCTCAGATTAAAAACAAATGCTCCCTTCCCCTAACTTTGCATGTTCCAATTATGGAGTTGTGAAAATAAGTCATCCTTCAGCTTTTGTTACTTTAAAACAGCTATCGGTGATGTCAGAGTCAATACTAAAAGCATTAAGAATGCTGGCAGAATGTAATGCAGCTGCAATCCAACATGATGTTGGAAATGGGGTTGAGAGCATAAAGGCTTTCCATATTCCCAGGGCGCACAACTGCTCGCGGCCTTGGCTTTGATCTCTTCAAAGGCTGCTGCCTCCTCCTAGATGGAGAGACTTGGCTGCCACTCGCTCGCATTGAAAAAAGGCAGAGGTCTCTATTCAGGCAGAAATCAATCACTGTGCAGAAACAATTATGTGTAATTCAACCATCATGAAAACAGGGTGAGATTATGGGTTTGTTACCTGAGTGACTGCGTGGAGATGGGGAGCAGCGGACGCGGGAGTCCTGCTGACATGCCACATCTTGATGACAATTATAGACACATGAATGATGTGGCGGGCGGGGGCGGCAAGATGACAAATGCTGGTCACGCTGTCCAGCAGAGCAGAAAATGAGGTTACAATTGGGAGATAATGTTTGCATATGTAACCATATTTCAGCAAGCTGGGCAACTTCAGGGAATAGCAGAGACTGGCGATCGTAAACAAAGTCCGTGTGTGCCGTGACTATCGGCTTTCCACGACACAGAAATGTGCATATGCAGTGAGAAACCCGGGTGCCACGTCCTGAGGAGCTGCTTGTTTAAAACAGCCCAGAGGCATTTTTGTCTTCGGGGTGGGGGGAGGGAAGAATTGCCTGGGAAAAGGAGAAATCTCCAGAGTTTGGCCCTCAGAAGGCAGAGGAAGCAAGCAGAAATCCGTCTCCGTCCCTCCGTGTCTCGGACGGCGCGGTATTAACATGGCAATGAGCGATGGCTGTTTACGAGCAGCGCTGAGGAGCGCATCTCCGGCTCCTGCCTTCCCCTCCCAGCGGGGATTTTCACTGGCCTCACGGCAGCGCATCTCTGAGCAAGAGCATTTTTACATTTGCATGGTAACATTTTGGCTGCAGTAGGCTGTTGGTAGTGTGACGTGATGCTCAAAATATCTTCTGATGTATAATGGCCTCCTTTAATTAGGAACTTTTTTTTTTCTTCCCCTGAGTGGTAAGCAATAGCTGTCTGTCTTTAAAAAGGGAACTGGCATGTGCAGTATCTGCCATGAGAATATTTATTTAAAGTGTTATTGCCTATAAAGTCTCAAAATAGTTTTCCTCCCCAAAAGGCAAAATAAAACACAGATGACTGATTATAAAATGGTATCCCTGCTCACTTTGGTACACAGGATGAGCTTTACCTTTTATACTGCTCGGGCTTAGACATCAGAGGCGCAAGAAGCTGCTTTGAGTTACAGATCTTCAAACAATAAGTCAAAACAAAAAATCAATCCCTCCAGTCCCTGGGTGCAGTTAGCTAAAGATAAAAGAGAAAAATAAAGTTATGCTAAAGCAGATAGAGGAAAGGAACAGATATGCCAAGGAAACACAGAGGACAAGTGCAGAGTTGAAATGGGCCTAGTGTGAGCCAACATCAATGAATTTTTATCTTATCAAAAAGTTTTAGGGTTGCCAATTCTTTTCAAACTGGATCCACTCTGCTCCAGGGCTGCCTGAAGCGTTGTCTTCAATAAAAATTACTTCTCCCTACCCCCTGCATACCTCCCTCTCCCTCCTAAATGTAATCACATGCAGGGATTAGGCTGCACCTCACTCAAGGTATGAAACTTCACTACAGACTTCAACAGTAAATCAAGGACTCTGATAATCCCTTGTTATTACAAATATGAACTGTGATTTCTTTTTAAGTATTTGGTGAAAGATGCATAATCTCAAAAAAAGCAAAACTGTTTTCTTTTGGGGTTATTTCTCCCCCCACCCCACCTCCCAAAAATTTAAATTACAAAGGAATTTCTAAAATAGATTTTTTTTTAGTTGATTTGACTTCTTTAACATTTTTTCATAGCTGATTCATGAAAATTTTAATGTCAGTTAACTGCCTTTATTGAACCAATATGTGGCTTAAGCCTTAACCTATAAAGAGGAAAGCATTGCACCTAAGTGCAATGTGATATGTGACCCTAAATCCCTCTGTATGTCTCTTCAGGACTGACATCTCAGAGGTCTAATCAAACCAACAAAAGCCTTTTTCGAAAAGAGGTCTGTTGGCTTTGACCTTTTTCTGTTTCTGTTGCACCTTTTGGGGTGTTTATAATAGGGGTGAGCACATGTTTGTGTACTGTCCAGAGGAGCTCAAAGTGTCACTAGGCATCCCCAGATCAGGACAGCTGGTGCTGGTATCTGGCCATGGGCACATAAGAGGCAGATAGGAGATGGTAATGCTTCAAGTAACAGCTACAGAAAACGTACCTATCCAACCAAAACTGAATAATAGACCTAGGTTCTAAAATACCTGGAATTTGAAAATACCTGGAATGAACTGATGGTCAAAGGATTTTGGGAAGTTTTGTTGATGCATGACTTCAGCTCAGTAGCTGGTGTCTCAGGGCCTGTTTTCCCATCTACAAAGTGTGGCATAATATCCATTTCAGAGGTGGGGCAACAGAGCAGAAGAGGAAGAATAAAGGGTTCAAGGTATGCAGATTAAAGAATGCTAAGGCAAGGTTATTGATGTTAGGTCTTGCTCTTCAGTGAGAATTTGAGGGGGCGATTTCAGACAGCTGCCTGGTAAACTGGAGCTGGATCTTCTCACTTCAGGCTGTTGAACTGCTGCCTTTGCTGCTTTGAGAAAAACAGAAAGCACTCTTTCCTACGTGAACAGTTGCATGAGCTGCTACAGAGGTGTTTATGGGATTGTGAACTGAATGGGAAAAGGGTTAGTGAGTATAGATGTTACTGTGAAATATGGTATGGAATACATGGCCCGTGTTGTGAAAAAAAAAAAAAAAA
>VZUA01077131.1:78744-134947 GCA_013401035.1 Horornis vulcanius | reverse complement strand
AAATGAGATACTATGCCAAACTGATACATTTTAGTATTCTGTTCGCTGTCAAGAAGCAGAATTTATGATGTGATGTGAGTTATTTCAATTAGGACATTATGTTCTTTGTTGTTGCTTTCCTATTATATTAATTATTTTCCCCCCTCCAAATTGAACTTTCATGAGCTGGATAACTGGATTTAGCTTTTTTTTTTTTGTGGGGAGAGGGTTTGGTTTTGGGTTTGTTTGTTTTGTTTTAGCCTGTGTCATATGCCTGTCCTTCTTCCCTGAAGGGAAAACCACTGGCATCTCAAAACATTTCACTGCTATGCACTGGGAACTGGAGCTCTTTGTCCCTCTTAGATTGCTCAGCCACCCTCCTGTCAGCAGCCAGTGCTCCCAGTGTCTGTGGGACAATGAAACTGATTTACTGCTGGAGAACACTTACATTCCACATTTTGGCATAGTATCTCATTTACTTTTTTTTTCCTGCACAGCTATTTCTACACAACACAGCGAGTTGTGCTTTTCCAAAACACTTTTCCTCGAGAATACGGAGTGCCTAGAGTAAATGGAAATTTAATTATTAATAATTGAAAGGGGATAATTAAATATGAACTGTAAATAAAGTGAAAATTCCGAGTAAAAGCAATTTGTAGAGTTCTACAATAACCTCTGTCCAGTTTTTATAGATTTGATAATGCACATGTTTAAAAATAGAACTTTTCACATGAATTAATTATGCTGTTGCCAGGGAATTGTTATTATAGGTGTTCTCCATCTTTGCAGAAATACTAATTAGCAGCAGTTGGGCTCCATGGGGCTCCTGCCCATTGTATAGCTCTTCTATAATGTTTATTAGGAATAATAAGTGGCCCATATGGTTGAGAAGGTATTTCTGTAGAAATACATGATGTCTATATTTTACCTTTTCTGTTCCAAATGCTGTGGGGCAGCCCCACTTCTGCNTGCAGCCCTGAGTCCTCCCTTTTCTAGGCTAAATCTGACTGATTCAGTCTCTTTTCATACAGATAGCATTGTGCATCTCTGATCATTCCTGTAGGTACATCAGCTCTGCAGGAGGCTGAGGGACAGGTAAAGCAGCTCCTGTTCCACCCCAGCCAGGCTTGGTAGCACCTCCTGTGCAGCCCTGGGTTTTGATTCCTCTGCCATTGCATTTGATCGCCACAGTAGCTGCAAATGTATGTGGGCTTCTGGGCTGTGGTGGGTTATAAAATATGTAAGGTGGAAATAGGATGAAGCTGAGCAGAAAAATTATAGTTCTCCCTTAAAATGATGTCTGGAGGGGGATGCATGTATTTCTGTGATAATTTGCTTGTGAAGTAAATTTGGATACTTCAGAAAGGTTTTGCAGGTGTGCAGATTGCTGTATTATTTCACAACTTTTTTCTCTGAAACAGACTTTAATTTTGCTGTTATTTCAATGAACAAACATAATTTGGCTTCATGAAAGAGTAAGAAAATTAGAAACTGCAGTTGCCACAATTTGGAAGAGAGGTTGGGCTGTATTTTTGGTGTTTTCTGGGTAATGAATTATTACAGAACTAAAATAAGAATTCTCTGTGTGTCTTGGAGCTCGAATAAGCAGATGTTGAACTGGTGCCAGTGCCTCCCCCCAGCAATCCCACCCAGGCATTGTGTCAGAGCAATGAACCTTTGACAGAAAGTTTCTTACTGTGATTCCCTCAGGATCCATGAGTGCCAATCCTCACTGTCTTCATGGTTTCTTGCCTGTGAGGTTGGGGAAGCCGTGGCACACTTTGCCCAGAGAAGCTGTGGCTGCCCCATTTCCCTGCAAGTGTTCAAGGCCGGGCTGGACAGGGCTTGGTGTTACCAAGTGAATTAATTATGCTACCTAGTGGTAGGTGTCCTTGCCCATGGCAGGAAATTGGAACGAGATGATGTTTATGGCCCCTTCCAACTCAAAGCATTCTGTGATTTTATGAACTTGGTGGTGTTTGCTGAGATTCCTTGTGAAAGTGCAGGTGAGGTGGACTTTCCAGAGCTGAGTGCATCCCAGCTGGGCTGTTAGCAGAACATGGACATGGGGTGAAATCTAGGCTTTGCACTTCGCATGCTTGAAAAATATCTGAGTGACAGCCTATGTGAAGGGCAGCAAGGGGAAGGCAGTGTGTGGGAAAAGCAGAAAAAACTCTGTGTGAAGCTTGCTGATATGAAAGCAGTGGTGTAGGGAGCTGTATCCAACTGGAGAGACTTCAGAATCACCCAGTTCCTGGAGCCAAGTAAGAGATAACCCCATTCACAAATATCTCTCTCTTCCTTCTACTTCCGTGCAAATATCAGAGTGGATCTCCTCAACTTCTTGGTTCATTGTGCTTGAGGGGATCTGAGATTTCCTGTGGACTGGAGAAAAGATTTTAGTATAACTGAGGGCTAGCAATGTGTCCAGCAATGCCCATGATTTCCCCACGGCCCCCACTGGTAAACCAATGGTTTGTGTTACAGGAGGTGCTCTGTAACCTGTCTTGTGTTGATTCTGGTTTTGGATTTTTTTTTTTTTTCCACTGAGAAATAACAGTTCCTGTTGGGGATTACAAACCCCAGAGTCAAGATGGAGTGACTGAAGAAACGTTTCTTTTGCTCTTAAGGTTACATTTACAAACACCTTACAAAGGCGTTTTATGTTTTAAAAAGAATTGGTTTCCATAGGTGTTTGGAATTCCAAAAAGGCCAGAGTTTGATTATAGCTATTTATTATCCCGTACTGAGGTGGTTTTAATCTCATATGCAGTAAACAATTTAGAGTTGTAATCTGTTGATAAGATCTATTTATTCTTTTTTTTTTTTTAAACATAAGCTTATATACATTATGGTCTCATCTCCTAATACCCACTGCTGTCAAGGCCAGAAAACTGTTCTCACAGATCCACAAAATGTGTTGGATGAATATGGCAGAAATATTTTGGAATGTGTGGGGGTATTTTTTATTTTTCTGTTTTTTAATTGAGAGTTGAAAGGAAAGAATATTTTTCCCTGGGCTGTCTCCAGGGTGTGGGCACATGATTGAGTAGCTCAGCTAATACCGTTTACATTAGTTCTTAATATTGGGAAGTCCTGCCTTCCAGTGCCAAGGGGTTAGTAAATCTCTGTATTTTCATAAACAGCAGTGTTCATTACATTCTGCTGCAGAATGCCTTTCTTGCTGGAGTGTGTCTTGAGTGTTACAGCATATGGATAATAAGGGAAAAACCTGAAATGTAAAATTGGAACAAACTGCTGCATGGCTGTAAGTCACTAAATTTCACATTTATTCAGATCTGAAATAAGATGAATAACTAAGCTGCTGAATTGCTCATTTGTGTAGGTCATGAAAGTTTAAAAAAGTGCTGCTGATATTTAAAATTAATCCCAGAAATCAGAGGAATTTTTTATGTGCTGTGTGACACACTGCAAAATAGAACAATTGTCTTTTGTATAAAATCTTTCAT
Organism: Horornis vulcanius; assembly: GCA_013401035.1. NCBI lineage: Eukaryota > Metazoa > Chordata > Aves > Passeriformes > Scotocercidae > Horornis > Horornis vulcanius. Next base: position 131,498 of record VZUA01077131.1, on the reverse strand, counting down.
ACAGATTATAGTACAAAGGGATTTAATTAATTGCTGTTAATAATAAATAGGAAAATAGTTGAGATAGTTAAGAATAGGCTGGGAAAATAATCTATATTTTGGCTGAGATGTGGGAGTAGATACAGGGCAAGAAGGCAGGAGGGCTCTCTTAGAAAGCAAGGGAATGGGCAGTTCAGCCAACTACAGCTATACTGACATTACTTTGTATTATAAAATACTGAAACATCCCAGATCTTGTTTCCTAGAGTCCAAAGATTTTAGCCTGTTTAGTCTGTGAGAAAAGATGTGGCTGTAGGATCCTTATCTAAATCTTTAGAATTTCTTTTCTTGGCATAATGTGCCAAGAACCACAACGCCTTTGTATCATGCCAAGAAAAAGAACATTGGTGAGGAACTATGTTGTAGTTTGTATGATCTTCAACAGCTTTGGCATATGAGAAATAAATATACGTCCAAATCTCATAAAACATGCATAATTCTCATAAAATTATATTAAAATTACATAAATCTCATAAAACCTTCTCATAAAACAAGCAGTTATTCTGATGAAATGTATTTAGTGGAATTTATTTTTTGTCTTTTACTAACAGTGAAGATTAATTGGCTGCAGTACCATTAGGAATAAGGCTCACATGTTCTCTGAGTCAGTTGTTACCCGTCCTCGGAATTCACGGGCTGAGCTGGAGCTTTGCACTTCCCATAACCTTGCTGTGATGGAATGATGACATTCAGAGGGTGTCTGGGATGTTTCAAGCAGAAGTATGCCATGAAAGTGGATGCTGCAGGGATTTCGGGGAGTTACATCACATCTGGTGGAGTTACTCCTCAGTAAATGAAGTTGTATGTCTTTGTTGTGATGGATAAGAATTTGGAGATTCTGTTCAAAAGCAAGTTGTTAAGGTCTTGAACAATTGCTCCTAAAATTGATACTTAAACTGAAAGAGAAGGTAAAAATGGGTAGAAAATAGCACTATTCCAATGGTTGTCCATTAATTTTTTTCAGTGCTCCTTCGCTGGAACATATCTATTATCTGATACAAATTACTAACACAATATCCCATTTTACTGATTGCTCATCTTCTGCTAAGTTTGCAAATCAGAGCATAGCAACAGGGACAGAGTCATTGTGGGAGATGCTTATTCTTGAATGAATTCTCCAATGGTGAAATTGTTTCAATTAAGCTAAAATGTCACAATAAACAGAGCATAATTATTCTAGCAATTCTTATGAAGTAATAATACACTTACTAAGCAGCTCTTAATGGGATTCCTCTGCTAAGTTTGGTGTTCAGTCATGTTTTATTTTGTCTGTAAAGTCTAACTATTGTCTGTATAGCCTGCTTGCCTTATGTGTGTGTGACCTGTGTGTCGGAGAGCAGATGTCACTGCATCCTTTCAGACACAATTATGGTGCAGTTGTAGGTAGGTCTTGCAGGCAGGAAAAACAAATCGGTGCACAATGCATTAAATAAACTCCAGTTGCTGTGTTATTGCATGTTTTGAAAGGGGTTAGAGAAGCTATCTGGGGTGATAGTACAGCTCTTTCTGGCTGATATAAGATGAGAAACAGAATAATGTGTAATTCTGCTTTAACAGATTGTCTTGACTTATTAATCCCTTTCATGTCATTGCTTGTAGTGTTACAGATGACCTGGAAGAAACAGTGGGATGTCTTTGTTCACAGTTGTTCATAAACAAAGACACCTCATCTCTCTGTTACGATTTTTGTGTGAGCCCAGCAAGTTTTATTTCACTTCTCATTTTTGGAAATAGTGATTTGGTTGAGCTTCCTTTGGCTTGGTTGACTAATGGATTTATTCATGCTGCTGTTTGTTTATTGGTATTTAGCAGATCTCGGTGGTATTTATTAGTGAAAAACTTTTTTTTTTGGCATCCTGCTGGAAAAGGCCTTGCTTTCAGTTAGATGCTGCTACATAGAGGAACCCAGGTCCACAGGAGGTCATCTGGTTGAACCTTGTCACAGAGCAGGTTCAGCATTGAATGCACACCAGCTTTCTCAGCATTTGTTCAGTCAGATTTTGGAAACCTCCAAGGATGAGGCAGTGTTTTCCTTTGGGGCAGCCTTTTCCCAGGGTCATCCTCACAGCAGTGAGGTTTTTCCTTACACACAGCTTGGAGCCTCCCTGTTTCCATGTACATCCACAGTTTCTTTCTCCCATCCGTGTCCTGCTGAGATCAAGCATCCATCCGGTATCTGGTTAGGTTACAACACACAGGAGACAGACTATCAATCCTTTATCTTCATATTATTGTACTTCCTATAGACAGATCACAGTGAAAATATTTTCCTTTTGTTGTTTAGTAGTCTTCTTTAATTACCAGTTGCCTTCCATTCTAGATGGGGAGTTTTAAAGCATGTTTCTGAAGTTCAGGCTTCTGATGCCTAAATTCCAGTGGGTTTATGACACAGTTAATATAATTCACATTATGCTGAGATTTTTCTTGTAATTGACTCAGATATATTTTGAGAAAAGTGTAAATTTAATATGAACCTTCTAAAAATAATTAAATTCTAATTACAAAGTGGACTATTGACTAGGAAGTGTTTACAGCTTTCTCCTCATTTAAGCTACTGAACAGGATATTTAACTAAACAGTGAAGCATTGTGGATAAGTTAACTGCCACGACCTGAGGAAATTGTCAGGAAGTGAAAAAAAATCTATAGTAATGGGTTTTGCATCTGATTTTTGGCCTTCTTTTTCATGCTTCTTTTTCTGGTATGCCAAGAGCAGGCTCTGTTTTTAGCATGTTTGCCAGGGAATAATTGCAAATTGTACTGTGTCTAACGACAGTGTAATTACTTACAANTTTTTTTTTTTTTTTGTAATTTTTCATTCTAAATTCACTGTAATCTGACATTAAATGATGGCCAGTTTTGCTTCTGGCTTCAGCTGAGTGTCTCTCTATCCTGTTGATGTAAGGAGTGGTCATTCTGCTGTTCATGAGTAGAGCAGTTCATGAGCAGCACCCAGGAGTATATAAAAAGTACCAAAGAGATGAGTTCTGTGCAGTAGAAAAAGAGCAATGATGGGTTTGATGAGTGATTTCCTCTGCTTCAACTTCTTGGCATTCCTCCATGGGGTGGGGTTTAATGATATTTTTAATGCTATTCACTATCTTAAGAAATAGTAAATCCTGATTGGTCTAATGTGTTTCAAGGTCCTATTGATGTGTAAAATACTGTTCTGTTTAATGCTAAAGGGAATTTTTTTTTTTTTTTAATTTTTGCTTTAAAGAAAACTGGTGTAAATGAAACTTCTCCTGTATGGAGACTTCCACATCTCAAAAAACTAAACTGCCTTTGCTGAAGTGCTGCACAGAAATAAATCACTTCATGATACCTTATGTTGTGATGCTTAATCATTGTTACTTTTCTCTGTTAATAAAAAGCCACCCAGGACTTGAGGTCGGAATTTTTCCTATTATCTTTAGATGACAGTATTTACATAATCTGATGTCTGGTTTCAAACCTTGGTGGCATTAGAAAAGAATATTCTGTTAGATCAAGGTGAAGTACCAAGGACGAATGTTTAAGTTATCAATGGACCTCTTCCCTGTGACTGAACTTCAAAAGCATATTTAAAGATTACTTTTTTTTTTTTTTGAACTTAGTTTTTAAGCACACCGGATTCTGTTGAAAGCCTGTCATTAGTGTAGGACAGCTTGTAGAGCACACTACAGTCTGATGCTGCCTCTTCCCATTCAAGATAGCTGTCATGACTGAGTCCTTACCTTGGGCTGATGTCTTTTGGTGTGAAACAGAAGCATTAAAAGGACAAAGATTTTTGCACATAGCCTGAGGGATTCAGCAAAAGCTGGAGCTGTCTAAAACTCTGCAATCCCCTCTTGCCCCAACCTGTCCACCACTGCAGAAGGTCCCTGACTGAGGGCAGAGGCTGCAGCCCTGGCCTGGAGAATGGGGCAGGAGGAACATGGGATCTATTGGAAAGACGTTTAATCATATCAATTTCTTATCTGCTTTCCCTCCTTTCCTAAAAATAAAAAGCATCAGGAGTATTTATTTCTTTATTTTCATTTTTCATTACACAATGTCAAGCCCCTGTCTCTGGAGGACCAACTCCTCCATTCACAGAGAAAGACCAACGGGATTGCCAACAAAACTGTCATTGCTTGAACAAAATACCTGGGATTATAATTGCAGCTGTTATTGGACTGCTTTTGGTTTTTGTGTGTGTTTGGTTTTGGAGTATGTAACTGATTCCAGTAGTTTTAAAATCAATTAAAAAAAATTGACTGCAGCAGCATTGCTTAATATAAATCAACTAATTTGTTGCAAGTTCATTTTCTGCCTTGAAAAAGTAGAAAAGATAAGGCAGTTGCAGTGTATTTTTGGGCAAGAATTACATATGCAATGTTTGTACTGAACAAAATGGCTCTTTTATGAGGTATTGGAAAGTTTTTAAACATAGGAACAAGATAACACCCCCTTGAGATGATCATCAAAATGCCTTTAATAGTTAAGATTCGGCCTGAGTGCTTTTCTCTACCTTTGCTCTTCAGTTTGCCAGCAATTTTGTACTTTATGGCCCTCATTATTTTTTTGATTTGGTGGATTTTTATTGAATAATATTTTCACAGACAAATCGTTCTATTTAGCCTTGTCTGATTGCTTTCACTTGCAAATCTTCAAGTAGGATTCATACGATTACATGTGCATGTTCATGTGCTCCAGAACTGAAAATGACATTGCTGGGTTTTATTTTGGTTTAATTTCTCCTCCAGAATGATGGCTTTGCCACCTCTCATAGTGCCACGTGCTGCAAGTGGAAATGATTTACTCAGTGTACCTTGAGGGTGATTATTTTCATGAATTTATCCTCACTGTTTTATCCCTTCTGGATGATTCTTCTGCTTCCCAGTGCAGTTTATTCTGTTGACTAATTGCTCTATTAAGACTGTTTTCCTCTTATCTAACTTGACTTTCTTTTCCTATTAGATGATTGTTCTTTTATGATCATTTTTATATTAATTTGTACAAATGAAATTAAATATTCATTTGGGATGAATTTTACTGCTTCAGAAATTAAAGGCTTGCCTTTAATTCAAAGCACTGTGAGGCATTTTCTTTCTTCCCCAAATTTCTCCAAGTGATTCAGTGATGTGAGTGCACCGGGAGAAGCGACTCGCAGCCTTTAGGAAGCATTTTACCAATTTTAGGGACCAGCTGGTAGTTATTTGCTTTTTAATACATGACAGGATATGGCTTATATTTTATATATGATTTATATCTTTTAACACAGATAAAGATAGGAGAAGGGGGAACATACTTAAATTAAAAGAGGCAAGATTTAGGTGAGATGTTAGAAAGATATTCTTTAATCAGAGGGTGGTGAGGCCCTGGCACAGGTTGCCCAGAACAGCTGTGGCTGCCCCATCCCTGAAGTGTCCAAGGCCAGGTTGGACGGGCCTTGGAGCCATCTGGGCCAGCAGAAGGGGAGGTGGAATGGGATGAGCTTTACGGTCCCTTCCAACCCATACCGTTCTGGTTTCATGGCTCTGTGGTTGTGTGATGCTGTGCCGAGTGTCAGGACAGATCCACGGGGCTGCACTTCACGGCGTTTCTCACCAGCCGCTCTCTTGCAGGTCACTGGGGCCGCTGCATCGGGGACTGCGGCTCGGGGGGCCTTCGCAGCCGCGCCGTCTGGTGCACCCACGCCGAGGGCTGGACCACGTTCCACGCCAACTGCGACCAGCGGGACAAACCCGAGAGCCAGCGGAGGTGCTTTAAAGTCTGCGACTGGCACCTGGAGCTGTTCGAGTGGGAGGTTTCGGGATGGGACAGGTGTGGGCTCGTCTCGGCCGCGGGTGCTGAGGCGGGAGCCCAGGTTTGTGTCACCGCGCAGCACGGGCTGCAGCGCCGCAGCGTCCGCTGCCTGCAGAAACTGAACAGGACCGTGGTGTCCGGCGAGATCTGTGAGTATTTCGGCCCGCAGCCGCCCGCAGAGCAGGCCTGCCTGGTGCCCTGCCCGCGGGACTGCGTCGTGTCGCAGTTCTCCGGCTGGTCCCCGTGCGGCACGGGCTGCGCCGGCGGCCTGCAGCACCGCACGCGGGCCGTCATCGCACCTCCGCTCTACGGCGGTGCCCCGTGCCCCAACCTGACGGAATCCAGAGCCTGTGGAGCTCCTGCCTGTCCCCTCGGGGAGGAGGAGCACACCTACAGCCTCCGCCTGGGCCCGTGGGGCGAATGCCGGCTGCCCCATCCTAAAGACGTGGAGCTGGCGGGGAGGACTATGCTGGATTTGGGCTCGGACTCTGCGGAGCGAAGCACATCCGGCCTTCCCGGCTCTCATCCCCACCGCCATGCCGGGGAGGTGGAGATTGGTTACCAAACCAGGCAGGTCAGGTGTGTAAGGAGCGATGGAAAACACGTGGCGCTGAGGTAAGGGTGATCCCTGCTCTGTGTCATCCCCACTGGATTTGTGTGATAGAGCGCTGGCTCTGCCTGGCAGCATCCCAATGAATGAGTCCTGTTCTTGAGGTTTAAATGGAATTTTTTATGTGTTTTCTTTATGAACCTTGTCTTGATTTAATTCCTTTCTAGCATATGTTGAAGATTTTGCATTCTTCTATGATTTGTGACTGTTTAATTCATTTTATATTTTTAATAATTCTCTTCTGGGTCTTTTTCTGTTGTTGTTGTTTTGAGGAAATGGAACTATATATCACTTTGTGCTGTTGCTGGGCCCTGTCTGTGGGAGAGGGAGGTTTCATTCTCAGTCATGTACTGCATATATTTGGTATAAGAGACTAAGATTGCATCAGCTTAAACTCCTTCGTTTTTACTAATCAGTCCAGGATAAAATAAGTCTGAAAAGTTTGGCCTTGTGAATATTCTAGAAGGTATATTTTGGAAAGAAATCAGTGAATAAACCTGGGATTGTCTTCCTTATTGAGGAGCCTTCCTGTCTGGGTATAACTCTTGGGCACTGGTACAGGATAGGTGACTGGCATTGTGCCGTCTTTGACAGAGGTTGTTGATTTCTGTCCTTATCTAATGTTTTATCTACTGATTTCTCTTTGTCTGCATAGGTTACTTTGCTGTAATTTGAGTGTGAAGGTTACAGTAATATGCAGCAAATAATGGAAAGACGTATTCTTTTTATTTCTCACATTTAAATTTAAGCTGAGCTCTGCTGTTTGACTTTGGGTTGGATTTGGGTAGGCGCCAGTAGCTACAAATGACTGATAAATTGATTGACTTCTGAGAAAGTCAGAATTTCTGGAGATCATACTGTGCTCTGTTTTTCAAGGAAATCAGAACTTCTTGAAAAATCCTGCTCTTGAATTTTGCAGAAATCAATCTGTTTCTCAGTAATCCATAGCTCCTGGTACCTGCAGAAACAAGGGGTGATTTTACATAGAATTCTCTACTCCCTGTTAATTTCTGCAGTGATTTTGCACACCCACAGAGGTGAAAATGTGAATTCTAACCTTTTTTCTGACACACTCCTATTATACCCATAGCCAACTATGAAGTATTTTTTAATCAGCTGGAAAAAAGTCAGGCTTTGTTAAATGTTCCAGCAGTTTCTAACATCTTGACTTTATTACTTGTCTCTTAATATATTCTGATTCTAAATATACAGATTTTTATGCTCATGTAGCTGCTTGACTTTAATGGAGTCACTTATGATATATTCCACAGTACGACCAGCAGCAGGTTTATGTATGTTAACACTTGTTAGCTTTCTCCTGCCTCTTGTATCTCATTCCTTATCAGAGGCCCTGGGAGGGGGATCCTGATTTTGTTAAAATTTCACTTGCTTTGCCCTCATACACTCACTGCTGTATTTGCTCTAAAAATGGAAGTGGAAACTTTCTAAAAATGTTTTCTCTTCTGTGTTATACACTGAATTTCTGGATGCCAGTGCAGAGAGTGCTGGGAGGTTTAGTTTTAGTGACTATCCCTGATCGAGCTGTCTTCTTTCTTGTTCCTTTCTGAGTTTTTTGCTGATCTGGCCCCCTTTTTGGGAGTGTACAGCTCCATTAGCCACCTCCTGGCAGTCTTTTTCTGCTGAGCTTGTGTCTCAGATTTACTGCAGAGCTGGGCCTGACCCATCCTTTACTTTTGCTCTAAATGCAAGACCAAAGCCCATTGATTGAGTAGAGGAGAAAAGGTCACGTCGTGTTACAGCATCCAGACACTCACACACTTTTCCTTTCTCCTTTTGGACCTAAAATTCAAAGCTAAAAATCCAGCCCAAAATCCAATCCGTGTTTAGTCTCAGGGCTGGAGTGTCACAGATATCAAATACTCCTGACAGTGAGTCCCTTTAAGCATCCCCTGGCAGTGTCCTCCTCGTTTTGTTGTGCAGCAGATTTGCTGCCGTTCTTCTGAAGAGCGGGCCGGATCTTACAGATGTTGCTTCACAGCCTCGATGGTATTTTGGCTACTGATAAAGAAGAGTAAATACATTTGCATAACCCTGTAGTGGGGACTGGCAGGCAGCCAAGTGTCTGCTGTAAACCAGGGGAGAAGTGCCTTATTTGTGCTCCTGCATTTTCCTGGCTGACGTTTCCCATTTCTACTAACGCTGCTAAGCAAGCACCCTGTAAATTAAACTTCTGGAAAACTGAGGCCAGGGACAGGGATATCCCAAGATGTGATTTAACAGTGGGCTCTGAGCTGCTGGTCTGCCAGGGCTTTGCCTTCCACCACTACCCAGTTCTTGCAGGTAACAGGAATGGTCAGCTAACCACCACTGAGGGCCACCAGAGCAGAGGGGCCACATCCTCATCCTGCCTCCTAATTTATAATGAAATGGCAAAGATGCCTAATTTATTACCAAGGTTATTTAATTTACTGGTGTCTGACCACAGGGCTGTAGGTAACTCTCTTACAGGAGAGGAGTGTAAGCATGTGGAAGCCTGGATGTGCTGTGTCAGGGACACAGAGGTGGGGACGTTTTTGATAAAATATCTTTTCAGTCTGGAGGTTCCACATTTCTCAAAAGGAAGGAAAAGGGACAAAGGAAGAGGAAAGGGAGGGACAGACCTTTTTGAAAACATCTGAAATGATAACAATTGAACAGCCAAACATCACTAGGCTTCAAGACCAGGTCCACTTTTGCTCAGAAACTATTTTGGCATAGAAACATTATATTCATATATAATAAAATGAAAATAAAAGGAATAACATCATAATAGCGTCTATAGCTATGGATCTGATTTGGACCTTTTAAAGACTTTCTTTATTTAAAAAGTTGGATTTTTAAAATATTATTTCAGATAGAATTCATGTTTCACTTCAGGAAAAATGTTTCAGTTTTGCATTAAGCCTTACATCCAATAACAGATTCAAACATAAGCACTTCCATGCATTAAAAAAAAAAAATCTCTGAAAAAGATGCAAGAAATGAATGTGAAAGAAATTCTACTCTTTTTTTTTGGTTTTCTGTCTCATCACAGTTGTAAAAATCTACAGAATAATGAGACAAAGGCACTTGAGTGCCTTCCTTTCTTTCTTTCCTTTTTTAAAAAAAAATGGTTGTTTAGGTTAGATACTAAATTGCCCTTTAGTAAAATAAATGTGCATAGTTAGACATTGAAATCCTAAATAAACTTAACCCGATTTTCTAACCTGGAGTATGTGCTCAACTAAGCATACTGAGAAGTTAAAGTCAAGAGCAAACAGTTATAAGGTATTTTTTTATTGTTATTATTTGGATTAGGGGTATTTTATGTACATATTTCTTAAACTCTTCATTCTATGTGTAAGATGACAACAGTGATATAATAGAGTTGGATTTGGGTTTCTGTTTACTTTACTTTGTAAGTGAAAATTCAGGTCAAACTCAGTCAAGGGACAACCCATCTGTCAAGGCGGAGGTGGAGCAGCATTCAGCTCTTTTGTTTGCCTCTGTAATTTAAATTTCCATTATCCATTTCCTAGCGGATTGTACTTAACCACTTTACTGTTGTACATTTTTAGGAAAAAATATATTTGCAGTTTCAGTGTTGACATTCTTCTGTTCTCTGGATGAATACAAAATTCTGCAGTCCGGAGGTGAAAATGCTGTGCTGTAAAATGCTATTTGATGGTTGTGATTCCGATCTGGGAGAGCAATTCTGTGTTCACATTTCTCCTGGCAGATGTAGGAATCAAGCCTCAGTGCTCAGGCTTGAAAACAAATCCCTGAGCTGTTGGATAAGAAGGATATTTTATTTTCTAATGTTCTTTTCAGAAGTTTTGTCTCTCATTTCTTTTACTTTTATTTAAAAGCACAAGAAACAAAGGAGCAGTGACGGCTTTTTTAATTTCCATTTTATTGGTAGGCGTTGGAATAGGCTGCTCAGGGGATGGTTCAAAAGGTGTGTGGATGTGGCACCTGGGGATGTGGTTTAGTGGTGGACCTGGCATGGCTGGGTTGATAGTTGGACTCAATGATCTTAGAGATCTTTTCTAACCTTAATGATTCCGTGGTTTGATGATTTTAGAAGTGGTGTCCAATCATAACTCTGTTTTTTCTCCTGTTCCCAAACTGTGCTGGGAGGCAGCTGCCTCTGTAGCCCCAGGATCTCAGAGTCTGCCAAGGTAGTGCAAATGGAAGCCAGCACTTATTTTTAAATAAAACAGAGGATCTGGTGCATTAAGTTCTGGAAACACCAAAAACCTTTGACATCTTTACTGATGTTTGTTTGGGTTAGAGGTCTCCCAGTTCCCTTAGGTGTATGGTAGGCAAATATTCCCCCTCTTCACCACCCTGGTGCAGAATGGGCTGATGTTTCTCCTGCCAAAGAAACCTCTGCTGCACAGATTGAATATATGGTATCCAAAACAGCCCTGACAGCACTTGGAGACCTTAAAGATACATTAGGATGTCTCAGAAGTGTGCCTGTTAACACTGATTGCCAGTTTCTAAGGTCAGGAAATGTTTTGATGCTGTTGGAAACATGGCAAAACTCTGTCTATTATGAGATCTTAACACTATTGGCCAAGTGCAAAGATCAGGTAGTGTGTATTCTAGCAGCCTGTAGGGCTGGGTCTTTGATTACAGAATGGGAGACACTGCTAAAAAAAGAAAAAAAGTGGAAATGGGTTGATAATGTAGCTCCTTTCAGGATTATCTTGGTCTGCAGTGGGTTTGAACATGAGTTCTGGTTAGGCATGACACTTCCCAGGAGCCTTCCTGAGCTGCTGAGGGAGAGCCTGGCTGTGGACATGGTACCCTGTCCTCCTGGTGCTGCCTCTGTGCCAGCAGCATGCCCATGGTGACAGCTTCTTAGTGTGCCCAGTTACACTGCAGATGATCCTTTCAGTGTGAAAGGTTTAACAATAACCACCTGTCTCATCCTTTAATGTAAGGAAATGCATTCACCTGTGGTTCTGAGCGCCTTGGTACAGAGGAGAGGGAAAGCAGGGGTGACTCCTGTGCTGTGCCAACCTGATTTACTGGTGCACGGCTCCTGGGTGGCATTGCTGCTTTTTCCAGCTGCTGGACCTGTTCCCACTCATTCCCCTGTGGTGGATGTGGTGGCTCTGTGACTGCAGGGCGTGTAGCACAGGCACCGAGCTGTTGGAAAATGAGCTGGTTTTGGTGAATTGCTTTTTGTCCAGAGCAGGAAGGTGTGTGGTTCAGCTTGGGGCTGCACAATTCCTGTCTTATGGGTGTGTGTGTGGCTGGAGATGGAGGAGACGAGCGGTGCTGCTCCGTGGGCAGCAGCCTGAAGTGACACAGCCACGGGGATGTGGAGCTGCACAGTCAGGGTGGTACCCAGGGATGCTTTCCCTCCTCCTTTGCTGTTCTGCTCCAGGACTGCAAGTGTGAAAGAGACATGAGTAGGTTTCCTTTGGTTTAGTGTTTTGTGTTTCTTTAATTAGTGGTTTATTGCCCTCCTGCACACAAGAGGCTCAGAGGGCACTGTGCCACTTGAGCGAGCTGGGCTCCATGCTGCTGCTGGCTGCTCACTAATGGATCCATCCTACACCGCAGGCACCGCAGCGTGGGCTGGGAAACAATGCCTGTGGTTTTACAGTGTCAATCCAAGCATGTAACACAGAAAAAAGCATCAGTTGTAGAAGTACTCTACTATATCACAGGTACCAGATCGACCCCGAAGCAGAAGATCTAACCTGAGACATTAATATGTCAAAAATCAGTTTAAAACCAGGGCTGATATAGTACCTCTTGTCCCCAAGACCTCCTTCTTGTCCCTGCTGGTTTGGACACAGCCACAGCAGCACAAATCTGTGTCTGCTTTGCAGCCTCAGATCGGTGAGTGTCTCGCAGGTCTGGGCTTTATCTGTATTAGATCGTCCTAAATACATCTGCGACATGAAAGGCTGTGTCTGAATTTCATGCAAAAGAGTGTTTTTACATTTGTCTTTGTGTTGCTCCGTGTCACAATTAATTTGACTTGGAGGCTCTGAGTGAGTAGGTACAAGTTAATTAATTTTCTTTCTGTTCAGCAGTTGCTTGTAATTCTCCCTCAAAAGCCTACTTGAACAGGATGGAAATTGCCAGCTCCATGTTTCATTCACCTTGAGGTCAACAAAGTTAGCATCTTGCCTTTTATAGCAGGAGCAGTGGGGGGATTTTCAGGGAATGGAATAGCTATTCAGCCTCTGGCAAAGGCTTTTGCCAGTGCAAAGGTGATTTCTGGGCAGGGCTGGCTTTCCCAGCCAGTGTCGGCGCAGGTTTGGAGAATCCATTTGGGGAGGTGTTGGAGGTATTGTCTGGCTCAGAACTGGGACTGGCAAAGATCATTTGAACCAAGACTCTAATCCAGATTTTTAAAGACTACATTTTATCTGTATCATTTTATCTGTTTCAGTAAAGATCATGCAGGACTAAAATCTCTTTTGCAGTGGTGCAACCCCAAAAGTGGATTTTGCTATTCACACTGTATCTGAATGGGGAGTTTTGATCATTTTAAAAAGTAAGATCAGTTACCCCCTTCCCTCCCTCAAAATTATCTAAGCATTAATGTGTTCTTAGATAAACTTGAATTTTCTGGTACCATCATTTAGGGCAGTGTCTTTAATGTGCTGCTGTTTTACCTACTCAAAATCAGGAATTATTCTTCCTTGGTAATGTTTTGACATGGGTGGCTCCCCTGTTGAAAAAATATTAAAAAGGAAATAAAATCACCATTCACATGACTGCACCTAATCTAATGTTCCAGAAAACCACTCATAATCCCCAGGTTAGTAAGTACATATATAATGATTATTACTTTCCAGAACCTTGTTTTGATAGAACTGACATTTTGTACCAGAGACAGCTTTGTAATCAGTTCCATTTGACTTGTAATAGAGAAATGAGACATGTTTTTCAATTGTAAGCAAGAATAGTTTCATTTTGAGGGGTCTACATCACAGGCTGTTTGTACTTGTGGAAGTTGTTCAAATAAACCTCAGTAAATTCATCCTAACAGCACCTGTGAGATTACTGAGTTTTATTCTGGGTAAAGAAATTGGAACAAAAAGTTGTTACAGTTTTTTGGTTTTTTTTGTTTACTTTGAGGTTCAAATAGAAGCCACTAAGTGCTCTGTTTTGCTGGTGGTTGAGGGTCTAGTCAAACTTGATGTGTTTCAGTGGGAATATTCCTGTTGACCTATGTGAAAAGGGGACCAATTTCTAGACTGGAGAAGGGAGTGAATGGCCTTTATCTTCTCTGCTCCCCCCACGAGGCTGCCCAGCGATCCTGACATGATTGCTCAGTCTGTTTTCTTTAGAGGAAGGTAGGTTGGCCAAACTACCTGTAAGGAATAGCAGGAGAGGTAATGGCTGCTTCCCTGGCAGCAGCCCTGGATTTCACACCTTTTAAGTGTACCTGTGTTTGCTCCTTACAGTTGGCAAAAGCTTGACCACAAGCAGCTGGAGGCTGGAGAAGAAAAATTAGAGTTCACACTGAGTTCATCAGGTGTGGTCTTAATTTCAGAGGGCAGTTGGCATTGTCCATATAACGCTCTGCAGAAGGCAAAAGATGTAGCTTTTCGACTCTTCAAAATGTTTTTCTGGGACTTTGTATCTTGATAGCAAATCTTACCAGTTGGTAGCCCTTAGAATTTGGTTTCCCTTTGTATTTGGCCTAGGGTGGAGTCTTGAGATGTTACAGAGTGAATGAGATCATGTCCTGATGTCAGCAGGAGTATTTGAGTCCCAAAGTCCAGCCCCAGTTGCAGCATTCCTGGGTCTCTAGTTGTTTGACAGGTTGGAAAACCCTCTGGTATTGTTTGACAGCACATGTTTGATAACAGCCTCATGGAACTGAGACCTTTCTTATTAGTGTGGGATTAATTGTTTTTTAAAAGAGCGGAGTTGCTCAGCAGGATGGATGGATGGATGGATGGAGGACATTTACTCCTGTGTGCAGAATGTTGGAAAGGTAGTCGGTGGCAGTCTTTCTCTTGGGCTTGGATTTTGTTTTCCATACAGGACAAACTGTGAAATTCTAGCTACACAGGAGCAAACATAATGGCTTATGTATCTGTTTTAACTGGAGATAAATGAGATACATTCTTTACAAAGTACTCAGCATGCAGGTTTGCACCCAGAGCTCATTGGAAATGTGTTATGTGCCCTGCATTAGAACTTCTCTTATTTCCATTGCGCTGATATTGATGTAGATCTTCTGACTGAATGACCGTGGATTTCTTCTTGGGGAGTTTGGCTTGAAAAAGCAGTTCATTAAGCAAGACCTCCTCAGCTGTTGTGTGTTCTTACCGCAGCCTCTGCCTGCAAGACCCCGTCCCCGTGACCTCCAGGTCCTGTGTCATCCCCAAGGACTGCGCCACGTCCGAGTGGTCCCCGTGGAGCCCCTGCTCGCGTAGCTGCGCCTGGGGCAGCCTGGCCCCGGGGCTGCGGAGCCGGCGCCGCAGCGTGCGCAGCGTGGCCGTGGGTGCCGGGAAGCCGTGCCCGGAGCTGGAGGAGAGGGAAGCGTGCAGTGGAGGAGGGAAGGCACCACTGCAGCCCTGCCCCAGGTATGGCCTGAGCTTCTCCCTGTGTTGGTGTTTTTCACAGACGGGATGGGGCCGGCGGGTGATGCGTCAGGAGATTTATTCGGGCACCAGTCTCAGGCACCGGTCTCGGCTACAGGGCGAGATGCAGGAAATGGTACATGCTCTTGTCTGCCATGGACAGCCAAGGATCTCTTTAAAAGTTTTCCAGCCAACAGCATATTGCTAAAGCTTACAGACAATTGTTCTGGCCAATCACAAAAAGCTCACGTACACCTGCTTCAAACAATACGCAATACTCCATTATTAAGCTTAAAACCTTCTACTATCTTGCTAAGCATACTTTTCTACAGTCTTAAACTCTATCTTAGCCAAGCCTAAAAACTCCAGCTTCTACTCCAACTTCTAAAAGTCTTCTTACCTTTACTATTTCCCACGCTTCCCCAGATTTTGGAAGTAAAGAAGCCCCTGCTGATCCTCCCTGCTTGGTTTGTGAATGGAGAGGGTTGCATGTGATGCTTTCTCTGTGCCTGAGAGATCATCGATTTGGTCATTGTTAGCTGTGATTAGTGGTAGAATTTATTGTTACTAATACTCATTTAATTGTTGCTATTTTCATGATTCCTTTTACAATAATTACAGTTATATGTAGAAATAAATTTGAGTTCCACCCACTACAGTTTCCATTTTCATATTTTAAAAACTGAGAGCAGTTGCTCTTGTTCTCTGAAATGGCTTTTGTACTGATTGCTGTTTCAGAGAATTTCATCAGCTGTGCAGACACTGATCAGGTCTCCACGGCTGAGCTTTTATTGGCTTTGAAATTGTAATTTTTACATAGGATTTAATGATTCCTCTTCATGTCCCCATAAAAAAATCCCAGTCTTGCTTGAGAAAGATAGGAACTGCTTGGAGGTAATAGCTTGGACTTTACGCAACTTCCATCTGCGTGCTTCTTGAAATGGGAAACTTTGCAGTCCCTGAGAGCTTGCCTGGTTTGTGGCCTGAAGGAGAGGATCTCACTTTTCTGGTCTGCAAGCCCATGCAATTATGCTTGGCCAGGCTAACAGATGAGCTTGGTAGTGTGCTTTGCAAAGAAAATAAAATATTGCTTGATTTTTTGTGTGACGTGTTCCGAGATGGACTGTAAAATGCTTTGGGATTGATAGAATTTTATATGCATGTAGAAAAATCTCCCTGTCTGTGAATGAGCGTGTTTAATGGGAGAGCTGTTCAGTGCTCGAGTTGTGAGTTTCTAGGGCTTTTGCCAGACACTGCCAAAACCTTCTATAAAGCCTTTGCAAGATACATTTCTTAGAAAGGCATCACCTGTAAAAGTGTCTCTGTATCACTGGGCTCATTCAAAATCAAATGCTGATCATTTTTATGCACCCTGCTAGCAGAGAAGAGGAAGTATAAAAAAATATTCTGTTGCTTGATTACATCCTACGGAAAGGCTCTTACGGAGTGATTTTTGCTCCTGCCCAAGTGCACATCAATTTCAAAGACAATAGATTAACACATTGTCTTGCTGATTTTGTACAGGAGCGTGGGTGCAGGTGACACCTGATTGGGGGAGACTGGCTGGAAGTTAATCAGGGAGTGAACAGACGTGGGTCTGTCCCTGGTTTCTCACTTCCCCTTTTTGACATTGCACTGTATTGAAGGGCAAATGGTTGTGCAGAGCCAGGAGAGCCCAAGAGGTGAGAACCTGCAAACCACTGATAATTTTTTTAGGTGCCTCTCTCTCTCTGTAGAAGAAATTCTGTTGTTCTTTCAGTATTGCAGCTCTGCCCAGCTTTTCATGAGCCCGTGAACTCTCAAACCTTCCCCATCCTGTTATGCCTCCCTACCTTGAGGCAACACCTCCAGGGCAATATCTGCATGAGTGAGGATGAACTCTAATGTGCTAGCTCAGAAAAATAACATTAAACTTGCAGGTTAATAGAGCTACTTAGCTGAAAATATTAAAAAGTACAACTCTGGTGTTTAGTTAATTGTAATTTCTAGGGATGTAATATCTCAAAATGCAGGTGGCAGGCTATGACCTTCTCACACTGTGCAGAAGAATTTTTCAGCAGTGCCTGGCTAGTAGACTTTGATTGATTCACTCAGTATAAGGAAGCAAAAATGAAAATCCATAATATTGCAGTATGTGCTGTGTGTCTACTGGATATAAGGTTGTGGGGACCAGGATTTTTGTATTAATGAACACAAGTAAAAAATGTATATTATTTAGGATTCAGCAGCTGGTAAAGGTTGCTATTGGTCCATGTTTTTGTTTGCAGCCTGGTGATTTGGTGTTGGTCCATGGGAATTGGTGACTGAGCTACTGGAAATAGCTCAGATTGGAAAGCAGTAGCTTTCCACACATAGAGAGATGTAGGGTTAATCCCTGTGAAATAATACAAGAAACCTTGGATGCTCCTGTTCTCCTTATTTGACCACATTCTCTTTGTAGGGTAATACCTAGTAAGATTGTGGTTTTTTCCCCCTTAAATATATGCCACTTCATCTGTGGTTTGCTAAGGCTTACCAAGCAATGATCTTTTCTTTCTTTCCCTTAAAAGAAGATGATGAATTTAAGGAGCTTCAGTAGCAGAAATATTGGAGGCTCTCCTTCATTTGTCTGGTCTCAACACAAACCACTCCTTTTCTGTTTGCCTAATTAGATTAGTTTTTAAATCCTTTAAGGTGAGACTCCTGTTTGCTTTTCTAGTTCCTAGAATTCTTCTCTTTTTTTTTAGGTTGATTTGGAAACAAGTAGTCTTTCCTTTAGCTTTATTTTTAGGGAATTATTTTCCAAAACAAGCTTCAGTCACAGCAAAGAAAATGGGATAGGACATAGACCAGAACAAGTCACTGAACAGAAGGAATGGAATTAGGAAGAAATTAATATTATATTTAGAAGAATATTATGAAGAAATTCTTCACTGTGAGGGTTCTGGCACAGCTTGCCCAGCAAAGTTGTGGCTGCTCCAATCCTGGAAGTGTCCAAGGCCAGGTTGGACAGGGCTTGGAGCAACTTGGGATAGTGAAAGGTGTCCATGCTCTTAGCAGGGGTTGGAATGTTCAAGGTCCCTTCCAGCCTAAGGCAGTCTGTGATTTTATGATCTTCTAGAGGCTGTTTTCTAATGCAGGGACAGAGAGTACCCCATGACTGAATGAAGGTACATAGTGTGGGCTTCATCCACTGACATAAACCAGCAGCAGGTAAAGAGGTAGCACTGCAGAGCTGTACTCCACAGAGAGAGGTGGGAGAAGTTATATTCCAGTCTCCTAAAAGGATCCAGAGATGACAAAAATAGTTTAAGCCTCAGAACTGCTCAGTTAAATAAAACCTCTATGCCCATGGCAAAGCTACAAGTTAAAGGTCCCATCACAGGTATGTGGTACAGGTGTAAATTTGCAGTTAAATGGGAAGGGCTTTTAATTTTATGACTGAGGTTTACAATAACATCTATAATCAATAGTCTAAATGCAAGAAAATAAAACACTTTAACTGCATGTAAGACTCCAGAGCTTTGTGCTTTGTTTTACCTTTGGTTGTTTGTTCTGAGAGGATTAAGTGCTTAAAAAGCTTAAATGCATAGGAGGTGATTCTACTTTCTTTTATTGTGATATAAAGTTGGGATAGTTCAATTAAAGTGAATGGGTATATACAGGTATAAAACTTGTGTAAACACTAAGAGCATAAGTCCTATAGACTAAAGAGACCAAGAGGTTCCTATAAATCGGAAAGATATTGAGCCCTTGTTTGTTTCATAACTGTCACCAAGTCATCAGTTTTAAAACAATGTATTGTATCTTTTTTATCCTTGATGTGTCGCTTTCATGTTCACTGGGAATAGATAGATTTTCCAGAATTATGATTATGTCTTCATATCATTCATTTTGGTTGTGGTTGCTACGTTACGAGACAGGGATATAGCAAAAACTCTCTTTGCTTTGTTGGAAATTCAAAGCTTTTCAGAAGTTAAAGGAAGGAAAATGGGAATGTTTTAAGACTTGATTCTTTTTAAAAGGCCTATTGCTGAGATACAGATGTGATGATATCACTTTGTAAATGAGGTTTATTTTGCCCAAATTAATGATAAGGCATTAGTGTGAGTAGTGAAGACTGGAGAAGAAGTGCAGTGAACTGTGCTAGAAGGCTCTGGAGTTACACTTTGGGAGTGGTAGCAGCACTACCCTTCAGCCCTTTGACCTCCTGGTGGGCTTGTTAATGGCTATGGAAACGTGTCCCTTTTAATGCCTAGAGGTCAGGATTTGTTTTTGGAGCACTGGACAGCCGAGGACAAGTGCAGGTAAGAGCAGACAGGGCTGAGGCTTGGAGCCGGTGCCAACAGCGCTGGCAGAGCGCCGAGAGCTGTCCTTGCACACTGCTCACACACAAGTTACTCTGGGAGAATATATAAAGGGAATTTTTTTTTTTTTAGAATCAGGAGCTGATGAAGTTTAATTATCTCTCTGAGCTCAGATTTAGTTATTTTGCATAATTTTAATCACCGATGGCCTAATTTTCATAGGTGTTAACTCCCATAGCTCACGCTGAATAGGAGAAGCAGATGCTCACACCTCTGGAAATGAGTCTTTAGGATCCAGAGTTCACAGCTGACTTCCTAAGCCAGATATTGATAATAAGTTCTACCTTAGGTGATTTTTGTTTTAAGAGATACTTCCTTAAAACAACTATTTCCATGGCTGTGGAAAGATGTGTGTGTTCTGTATTTAAGATTTTAATTTCAAAAGTAGACCTGAAAAACACAGAGTTCTGAAGGGATGTGGAGGAGGAATCCTCTTCACCCGGTGTTTGATGAAGAGCACTTTTCATTGCCTTTATGGTTGCATTTAACACTGCAGGCCCAAGAAATGAGGTTAGGAATTCCCAGAAGGAACTAATGAGAAGAATTCATGTCTGTGCTTTATATATTGTGGGAGTTAGGTATTTGATACTTGTCATGTGAAAAGTGTCTTCTTTATTTTTTACTTTGGGGGTAATGAACCCTGTGAGTGTATCCAGATTTGCACAAGATGCTGTGAGTTATTTAAGAGAGCATGACAGCCCATCTGAACAGTACCTGTAAATGCAAGTAATTGGCAGTATTCACAGATATTTTCCATGAATACATTGCAAAATTTGGAAGTGCTTTGGGGCTAATGAAAAAAGAATCATTCACAAAATAAGTTAAGAGAACACTGATGTGTGCTCAAATCAGTGTGTTTCTTTTTCATATAGTGTTGAGATGCAGGCTTGCTTGCCATAGCTGTAGTCAGGAGCAGATACTCGCTGTGGAGAACACACAGAATTATGATGTGGAAGGCTTTTTCTGCAGAGACACCCCACTGTGTTTGAGTTTACAGTGATCAGTCAGCAGTTAAGGAACACATGTAGTTTTAACAACGGTTGATCTGCTGTAAAAGGAGAGAGCATTTGTCTTGAGAGTAAAAGAAGGAAATTATTTTATGTAGTTTACATTACACAAAACCCAAAGATTCTGTGGTAAAAGTAAACAAGGAAATTTAGAGGAGTGGAGGCATAAAGCAGCACAAGTGTGAACAGATTGGTTATAAAAACAATATTGCCGAAGATTTGCGTTCGGGAAGCTCGGGAAGACTTTGGGCTCTTATTTACTCCCCTCATACTGTGACCTGTGAATCAAAGCAAACTCTGCCTGTGGTAACAGTTGTGTCAGAAATATGCTCTGCATTTTCAGTCGTGTTGTGGAGATAAATCCTGCTTTCCACAGATACACAGCACTGTTTTCCCTGTGGTTTTAGTAAGTTCTTCCTGGCATTTCAGCTGGTACACACCAACAACTGTTGTGTGTACAACATTCACCTACCCAAATAAAAACCTTAAATTCCTTGAGAACCTTTAATGCTCTTTAGGTGAGAATGGAATATAGAATAAAAGTATTTTTGTATCACAACTTGTGGAAAGTGGAATTAACTGGGATGCTTTAACCAATCCCTTGAAGGAACTAACAGTACCTTAGGCACTTTGAAAGGTGCCCCCTGAGGAAAAGCTGCAAGTGCTTGGAGCTCTGTCCACTTATGCAGGATTTCAGCTGTTAAGGGCATTTCAGAGCAAGGTGTCCAGCTCTTGGCAGAGAGGGGTGGTTTAGTGCTTTGAGACACATGTTTGAAAGCTACTGTTCACACTTAATCAAACCTCTTAATCTTTGCTCATTTTTTACACTGTGCTCAAAGGTGCTGTCAGGATGATTTAGTGTTTGAGAAGCTTTGGAGATTTGGAGCTCTGTCAAAAGTTTTACACAAGTGCTCCAGACAAATAGCACATACTTAACCTATGTAAATTTAACACTCAAAATCTTTCCAAACATTCCCTGTTTTGGATAGGAAAGTGCTGCTGTAAAGCTTAAAATCTACTATAAAGATTGAACCAGTTGTATTTAGTCATCTAATAAAGTATCTCTCCCTTACCTGTAGTCTTTCAAAAACTCATTTTACCTGTTCTCTTTCTGTTCCCAAAGGTTTGCCTGGAGGACTTCTGAATGGAAAGCTTGCCAAGTGTCTCTGCTCCTTGACCAGCAGGACCCTCACCACCAGAAGCAGGCAGGGCTCTGTGGAGGTGGGATCCAAACCCGGGTGGTCTACTGTGCCCAGATCATCGTGGAACTGGGGAAACACCAGCTGAAGGAGGGTGCGTGTGGAGGGTCACTGAAGTGCTGGCCTGAGTAGATCTGAGTAGGAGAAACAGGAAGAAAGAAGTAGATGAAGAAGTGGAGTCATTGGTAGCCTTTGTCTTGCTGATGCCCTCCTTGTATCCATGCTCACACAGGGAGGTGCTGCTCAGCACAGGAGGAGCTGCCAGGAGCCACAACCTCCTGGAATGAATTGCTGCCAGTTCTGTTGTTCACCTGGATTGGGAGAGTTACAAAGGATGAAGCAATTAAATTATGCTTGGAGTTGACTTTTCTTCCTCTGTCATAAATCAGGGAACCCAGCCCCCTTAGCTGAATGCACTTATCTGTAGTGTAGTCTTAGTTTAGAATATAAAACAGGTTGTCACACACCATTCCGGATATGGCTTTAGCCTCTGCTTCAGATTGATACACAATCTTTCTTGTGATTTGAAGGGGAAAGCAAAAATAATATTGTCACAACTTTTGAGCAGACAGATGGGTTTTGGACTCTGGAAGTGAGTTATATTTCCTTTAGAAGAATAATAAGTAGTTACAGATTCGCAGTGAATAATTCATCTTCAGCTGTTTTATTTACTCAATGTGGTGCTCTTGCAGAATGTGTTTTTGAGCAGAGATGTAAGATAATAACAACACAATATTGTATCTTAGATTTATTTACTTACAGAGGAGAAGCAAGTGTTCCTAGGTGCCCAGTGTGTGTCCCAGCATCCCTCACAGACTGAGGTTAGAGAAGACCAGACCTTTTCTAATCTCTATTCAGTCCATGCACAGTGGCTGATTCACCTCTCCCAGACATCTGGCACTACTTTGCTCTCCCAACACAACCCTTCTCTCTTGTTTCTCACACCTGTGTGATGCAGGGGACTTTGAGAGTTAGAAAAGTGCTGTTGATGAAAGGTGTGTGGCATTTATTGACTTCCTTCATCCTTCTGAGCACTCCTGTGTTCCTTGCAGCCACTGTGAGGCAGGTTGGTGAGCAGAGAGCTTGAACTGACTTCATTCACTCTTTATTGTGTGTCAGAATTGTGAATTTCTCAGGAGGACTAGAGGAATGCCTCTGAATGCCTTGAGCATTTACTTATCTCATGACCAGAGTGGTGCTACATATCCAGTGTGTGACCCACCTGCAGTTCAAAGTTCAGTTCAGCTTAAAAGTTGTAAGCCCTCTCCTCAACTAAAAAAAAAACCCAAACCCTGTGATATTCCATGTGTTTACACTTCTAATCTTTTTTTTTTTAAATCATATAAGCAACTGAAAAAACCCAGATGTGCAGAGCAGTTGTACAAGGTATATTACTGTAATCTGAAAGCAGTAGTGCAGATGTACAGTAGTGCATGGAAAGTGAAAATCCCATCTACTGTCAGCACAGTCACATACAAATGGAATCAGGGAAAACCTTCCCTATTATCTCTCCTTGTCCAGTAATAGTCAATGTGTCTCATTTACTAGCTGATTTAATTTTTGTTCTTTGAATAAGTAAAGAATTACATATTTTTTGGCTTTTTTCTTCTGGCAGTCAGAACTGGCAGAATAGTTTTATTCATCACTAGGGCATGCCATCTTTTACTGTGGCAATTTTTCAGTGATGAGGAGAAGATGAAGTTAATCCTCTATGTATAAGCAAATACAGTGTCTAATTGCTACCATCCAAAGCACAGTAATTTTTCTTTTTTCACCTCTTGAGTGTCCTTAAAGAGATCATTCAGGAATCAAACAAGCGAGTCTAATGGGATATTACCATCCATCACAGTTGTTATTCTTCTGGTTACTTCCAAAGAGAATTTGGAGCTGAGCCAAATGACATATGTGAAAGAAGATTTTGTCCCGTGGTCTCTCCAGCAGCATTCTGGGATAAAATATGTTGAATCCTAGTTGGAGACAGGTACCATCTGTGATGTGTTTATACGTACTGCTCAAAGCTCTTTTATCCCCCAAGGATATCTCTCCCATTTTTTTATTTGCTTAGTCTTCCCATCTATTTCTACTTTTATTAAAATGTGTGTGTTTGGGAAGGGAGCACCTGTTTCCTTGAGTCCCTATATTTCAGTTGTTCAGTTGTTTCAGAAGGTTAAGTCTACTGAAATCTTTCTGTATTTTGATTATAAGGTTCCAACTTGAAGTTACTGAAAAAAATTCTCACTCAGGTATTTAAGATATGCATTGATAAGATTTCATATTTTTTCCTCCCCCATGAGGTGACCTAAGAAATCCCTGTCTTGATCCAAGTGAAGTTACATGTTTTTTAAGCCTTGAGGAGGAAATTTATACTATTAATAGGAGTATTTGAAAGGAGAAGATCTTGCAGTCTTTGAAGTCCTTGGTAACATTCCTGCATTCTGAGGCTATTACAGCTAAATTTCCATTGGTAAATGTGTAAAGTTGTGTGTAATTCAGAGGTCTGTGTTCCTGTGTGTGTAGGTAACCTAACTTGAAGAGGCTGTGCTGGTTTTAGTGCTGACTGTTCTGTGTAAGGAGTCCACATCCCTCCTCACTTGTGAGGCTGTTGTTAATTTAGGCTGAACTTGAACATGGTTACAACAGATCCTGCTGTTTTAAGTATCTCACTGAATTTTAACCTTTTAATTTTTAATGCTTAATTTTCACCCAGAGGTTGTAATCTAGTAATTCTAGAGATGGAAGTGGCAAATCTGCATGTTTGAAATGATGTTGTTTTCAAAGAGGAGACACATTTTGCACAAAAAGTAGCACAGAATATGTAAGTGAGCTACTTGTGGTACAGCCCCTTCAGCTCTGGTACTCCCTGATCCCAGTGCCTGGACATCCCATTTCCAGAACAAACTGTAGGAATGGTGGTGGCTGCCCTTCTTTATACCTCTTTTTGAAAGTAAATCTGTTCATTCATATGAAAACTCTTTTAAGCAAGGTAGAAATGCACATCCTTTACTTATTTTCAATGCCAGACACTACTACCATAGGACACACATGCTTTTTTCTCTTCTGTAAGAGGGCTTACAAAAAGAGATAAGATTTTTGGAGTTTTATGAAATTTTATCTGAAATGTATTTTGCCATAATAAATTTTAATTGATCTGGGTGAATATTACTAACTAGCAATCCTCAGTGTACCAACAAAAAAGACATCTGCAAAAGGTAGGGAAGATTATTATGCAACAATCTGTTTATGAAACCTCTCCTTGTTTGGCTGTACAGCTCTCCTCTCAGTCACAATAAATTATCCAGTGATATGAGAATGAAAATTCCTCTTAGAATCTGGGACTGGTGTCGGTATTTACATCCAAACAGTTAATAAATATATGTAGTTCCTAAATTTAATCTTCTACCTTTTTTTACTTTCTTTTCTGAAGACCAGGGAGTATTCTTCTGTTCTGTAATTAATTTTGCTTTTTGGATTTATCTGGAAACTGTATCTCTTTATCAGTAGTCTAGGAGATGGCAGTCTTTATAAAATACTCCAGAAGTATTTCCTCTCTTCTCTGAACTAGTTACCTGCTGTCTCTAGTGACTGGGATTGCTGCTCTTTCCATATTTTCTGTAGTTTTCTAGCTAGGGTTCTGTCTGCCCTGTCATACTTTCATGAAATTTGTGCCTTGACATTTTTCCTTTTTCACTTGTTTGAATGAGATCCAATTTACCTCTTGCTTTCAGAATTTTCTTAAGGTGTTTTTGGAGCCTGTCTGCTTAAGTTTTAATTATAGAACTGAGAAGACCTTTGTGAAATACTGCTTCCCTTCCTTGAATCCTCTTTATTGTTTACTCAGCATAGAAAATTTGGCTAATAAAATGTATCTTTTATTACCTGCTCACCAGAAATCATTGCAGGTTTCTCTCTTCTTAATCTTTGTTATTTTACATCTGAAAATCTACGTAAGATTCTCCTGCCTGTACAAGGTTCTAAAGTTTTTTTTACATTTTTTTCCTTAATGGGTTTCTCTATCATATTCATCTCCATATATTTATTTTTATTTGAGCTTTAATTTCAATAGCAGGTATGTAACATAGTTGTGCCTTCATTATTTTTGGATAGCTTCTAGTGTTACCCTGCAAAACTATTTCTTACAGAAATCCCTATTATTTTTATATTCCTCTTTCCTTTGAGAGAGATTCAACCCTCACCTGTTAGTAGACATAGTCTGACTTATTCCACTGCAGTTCCCCAGCCCATACTAATTTTTGCTTTATTTATCCACCTGGTTCATTTTACATCAGATTGTTTTTTTTATAAACTTGTATGTTGCCAGCTGTAGCAGCAAAACCTCCTTTAGTCTGTGTACAACTGAGGATTTGGAAAATACTCAAGTACCTGTTCAGGTCTAATGGTTACTCTCTGATCCATCCCTGTGTGTATTCCCTTATGTAGTTTTATCTTACAAGCCCCTTTACTGACAGAATCACAAAATGGTCTGAAGCTGAAACTGGTCCCCTGCACTTTCATCTAAGTCCTACTTCTACAAGTCTCAAAATGATTATTTTATGGCCTTTACACGTTCTTGTTTTCTTCAAAATATTGAGCTTTCTCCCTACTGCTGATAGACAAAAATGTCTATTGCTTTCTTCTCTGATGAGTGAATTTTTCAGACTTTTCTTGATTCCCACATGGGAAATATTTTGGCATTGTGTTTTGTTTTTCAGATATTGATGTCTCTTTGGACTTACACAGAGATTAATTTGAGGAGTCCTTTCATTCATATCTTATGTTATTCTCTATTTATTTTCATCCCTTTCTTTCTGCCTGTTGTCTTTTTTTAGCTCCAAAATTTGCTGTTTTACTTCCTTTGCTCTGTATGCTCGGTTTCCTAATGAGGGTGCCACAATTTTTTCCCTGCAAGTTCTTTGTTCTGCTCTGACTCATGACCTTCCAATGTGTGCCTCTGGGGGGATTAGTGTTTCAAATTGGTGCATGTGGCATCTGTTCAGTAAACTCTGGAAGTGTTTTTGGGAAGAGGACAATACCAGCAGAAAGTCCAGTTTGAAAGTGCCACCATCCCCTTGGGTGCCAGGGGTCTTGTGAAGCACCAGGTCAGACTTTTTAGGAACTGAAAGCTGGTTATGCAGGTTGTTGTTTATGGCTGTTGCCATCCTGGATATTTATAGGGACTGTGTTCATAGAGATAAGCTGCCCATAGGAGTTGATGCAGGTTATGCACTGTTGGAGTGAATAGGAATTGTGTGGAGTNTTTTTTTTTTTTTTTTTTTGTAAATTTATGCTGGTGAAACTGCAGAAATGAGGAGATTAATTTACTCGACGGAAATTAGAATTTTAGGACTTTGATGTTTAAATCCTGTTTTCCTTGTCTGGTTTATGAAATTGAAAAGGAATAGGTTAGAATATATTAGTAATGAGAAAACTTGACTAGGACTGTAGGAGGGAGAGAAATGATGGTCAGCAGTGGTGTGAAAAAAGCTTTGTTGAGCTGCTTCTGGTACAGCAACAGAAGCATCCAGCCTGGGGCTTAGCTGACCTAAATCAGAGAAACCAGATTCTCAGGTGGAAACTCTCCCCACCAAGGATCCCTCTCATCCCAAACTAGTTATTTATCACTGGGATGGCTGTACTGGCTTGAAAAGATGAGAAATACACCTCTGAAGTGTGAAATATATTCAGGGAAGTCTGTATCAGATTTATATTACTGGGATGCCAAGTTATTGATCTGTAAGCTCACCAAATGCTGAGCAGAATTTATGAGATACAACTCACATAATGGAAAAATAAATATGTAACAGCTGGCTTCTTCAGGGGAAGCCCTGTAGAAGCAGGAGAGGAAATGATTTTATTCAGATTGTTGTAGTACTCGACAGTGGTGTTTAAATGTGCATTTTAAAAATTTGAGTTTGAATCTATTAAGGAAAAAAGCGTTTTCCCTAATGTCTTTCAGAGGTGTAATATTTTCAATTCTTTCATATCTTAAAACTAATTAAACTAAAATGAAGTGAGTAATGTTTAAAAAGACTTTGACAGTGAAAGAAGTGAGCCTTTTAAGAGGTGCCTTATAAATAATAGGCCTGTTTTTTGTCAACAAGCTATTTGTTATGACCATGAATAGTTATCCCTTTATGAATGCTTTAATTTGTTTAGCTGGCTGTGGTATGCAGCAAATAATATGCTGCCCAGTTAGTTCACGTCAGATACTAGGTTTTAGTCCAGGCTTTTATCTTTGAAAGCTAACATTTAATTACATCTGTATTTTTATAATTATTTCGTGCCACTGAAACTGGATTAATTCCATTCAAGACAGTGATGGTTTGTTCTGTGTAATTTTGTCCCGCTGCTGTTCTGAGGCCGAGGAGCTGCATTGTGTTCAGACAATACCATGGAGTGAGATGAAAAATTAAAAGGATTTATGTGTGTGAGGCTATGCCACAGACTGGGACACTGGGGAGACAGAATGAAGCCAGAGGTGTCTGGAGCAGGAGCCACTGGTGATAGATGAAGTTTGTGCACCAGGGCCAGCTCTGCGTGGAGCAGCCTGGCTGCTCCCAGGATCTGCACTGGCTGTGTCACCAGCTTAGCTTTGGGCCACCTCGGCCACACCGCCGTGTCCCAGGCATGTCCAGAGGTGCTTTTCTGGTGCCAGTCACAGAAGAGGTTTCTCCTTCCTGTGGAATGAATGCTGAACTCAGCAGAGAGCAAAGCTCCCACTCTTAGAAGGCTTTCATGGATTTTCTTCCCTGTTTCATAGATTTTCTTCCCTGTTTTTCTTGTTTCTTCTCTCACTCTCTCTGGTGGTCTGCTCCAGCAATTTCCAGCTTTTTTTTGGATAACAGCCAAACGCTCAAATATCCCACAGAATCCTTTTTTCCTTCCCATCATTGCCTTTGCTGCCATCCCAGCATCCCTGTTGCCTCTGCTGTTTTTCCTGGACACTCTTAATGAATTGTCACCTCTGATCTGCTCAGTCATGTGGCTGCTGGTGGGGAGCCCCGTGTTCACTCTGAATTTTTGCCAGATATGTAGAGTCTGTTGTTAATCTCCACAAATACTGCTGTAGCAAAACAATGCAGTATCCCAGCTGAGATCACAGTCCTGTTGAGCAGCAGAGGGAGGACACAGGGATACTTTTTGTCTGTGT
Organism: Horornis vulcanius; assembly: GCA_013401035.1. NCBI lineage: Eukaryota > Metazoa > Chordata > Aves > Passeriformes > Scotocercidae > Horornis > Horornis vulcanius. Next base: position 102,833 of record VZUA01077131.1, on the reverse strand, counting down.
CACTTTAATAAAATTATGAGGATTTTTATTGTTCTGAAGTACATTAAGCCATTGTTGCTCTTGGCAATCCACTGTTAACCCTCTTTCATGCTGTGATTAGCCTTCTATTCATACGTTGTTCTTTGTCTATTAAATAGATTTTAATTGAAAATGGGCCTCCAACTTTGTGCTTAGTGGCTTCAAAACTAATTGGTTCTTCCTCAAAGCATAAAGGAACCCTTTCCATGAGACATGGGGTGCATTAGACCCTTAATGGAGAGATGCAAGGGACTGGGGTTGGTGCCATTTCCAGGCTGGTCAGATTGCATTCACCACTTCTCCCTTGTGCAGTGTTTTGTTTTTCCTATAAAAATGTCTTTCAGGTTCGAGAAATTACTTATCTCTATTGTGTTTTACACATGAAGGTGTTTTTATAACATAACTCGCTCCTTTGTGGTTTTCTCAAGTAATTTCCCTTTGTATTGATCCAAGTGTCTTTGGTTTATAAGTCCCAGCAAAGGCAGTAAGAGCTTTCACAAGGATATGCCATCCCTTTCTCAAACCTGCCTTGTATCCTGGCAGTCTTTAATTTGGATTAGTTTTGCCATATGGTAAGCATTTGGGTTTATTTCCTTGAGAATTCAGTATTACCTAAAATACATAAGAGACAGACCTGATAATCTTTGTGTGTATTCCAGATATATTAGTGATATTTAGAAACATCTCATTTTGTTTTTAGTATGAAAAATACTTGGGTTTTCATTATAAAAGGGAAATGTAGTTATAACTAAAGTCCAAGAAAAAAAGTGTTATTTACCTCCTGAGGAGTTGAAAAACCATATTTGACAGGACCCCCTGCAAACAAAATGCCATCCTCTGCATTTCTGCCTCTGTCTGGTCAGCATTGCTTCTAACACAGTGTGGGTATGTGTGCCTGCAAGTATCTGTCCACATGACTCTATTCAAAGATAATTTATTTATTGGCTTAAAATTACATTATGGAAATAATCATATCAGAGCTGATTTCCTCTTCCACTCTTCCTCCAAATCATTACCTCAGTAAAAATATATAGGGAAACAAGACACTTTAGAACCCAATTTATTATCTCCTGCTGGTAGCAATAACCTGAAAATAACAGGAAATAGTAAAATTCAAACTTGAGGCAAGACACTGGTGCTGGGAACAGCTGCAGTTGCATTTATAAAGGATAGATTCAATATAACAGCTATAGAAATGTGCAATGTTTCAGAGGCTCCCAGATTAGTACTTGATTGCTTTTTCAAGTTTATTCTATAGATTGGGAAGAACACAGGATTTTAAAAGGTACGAACAAGCGTCATAAATAAGCTGCTACTTGATGTTTCCTCCCCCTCCCACTCTTTGCTTCTCTGGCTTCTTCTGCCTTTCACCTTCCTCCAAAAATGCAGCTAATGTTGTTCCAAGGAAAATAATTGCACAAAGATCTCCTTTTCTATATGAATGCAGGAAAATGCCACTACAGAGTCAATTATTGAACTAAATCAGAAGGCTGGCCCATTCCTCAAGACATTCCTGGCAGCTGTGTTCATTTATCATAGGCATTAATGTCTGTTTTTTTTTCCTTTTTCCATCCTCAGCCAGGCTACCTGTGCCATTTGGAGGCTGCAGTGTTTGAGAATTTTGGCATTCAAAAGGTTCACAGAAAAAGTCCTCCTTATCATTCCTTTATAATAAAAAAAAGATAAATTTGTTAGAGTATAAAAGAATGACAGCAGAAAATCACATCAAGCTTAGAAATAAACCGGATGGAAATCAGAGTTTTTAATCAAATGGCTGAAGAAGGAATGAAATTCTGTTTTAAAGAGGACCCTGCTGGTTCATCCTGTCACTCTGGGTGGAAACTGTCTCTCTACCTGTCAGGTGTTGGGAAAGGATGGTATTGATATGCATTTACCATTACAGCTTGGGATTTTTTTGTCCTAGTCTTATTCCTGAAGGAATAAGGACTGGAGGATTGCAGTCAGTGTTGAGTGAGGAATATAAGCTGGCAGAGACTTGGAATGTATTTGGGTATTTAATCAGAATGGTATTTTCTGATTTACCTTCTTTAGAATGCAGAGAACTACTTAAGGAGGTGAGCAAACAAGCAGCCTTATTCCAGTGCCAAATAGGAGGTAGATCCTGGGAAAAGAGCTCCCAGTGCTAGAATTAAATAGGGCATCAGCTCCAGGGTGGCTGGGGAGCAGGAGGATGGTTGGCAGGGAGAGGAAGGCAGGAATTTCCATCAGAATGGGAAGATGGCATCCATGAATGTAGGTTGGATGGTATCTCCTTTAAGTTTTTGTAATCAATTTTTCTTGATTTTTTTAATCCAAAATCAATTTAAAATAGTGCTGGGCGCACTGTTTGGTTTTCAAGGAAGGAAAACCATCCAGCTGTATCAACGTTTAAACAGTTAAATTCAGTATAGAAACAGCCTAAAAATCATTGAGAAGGGAAGATCTGTTCCTGGCAATGACACCTTGAGTTAGAACAAAGCAGGGCTGGACTTTATTCCTTGGGTTGACCATTTGTACTCGGTTTTATTTCCTTTCCTTTCTCCAAGTGGACTCTCAGAAAACTGATACAGTTTTGCAAAGCTTGATGTGAGAGGCAGGTTAAGCCATGCATGAGACTTCTTGGTAATATAAATACTCTTATCCTTAAAACTCTAATATTTATCTCATTCTGTCACTTCACTTGCTAGGTCTCTAGAAGAGGTCTCTGTATGTCAGCATTCAGATGAATTGGATTTATGCTACCTCATTCTAATCTTTAAATGAACATGTCAAGGGCCTTACAGGGTCTCAGAAAATGTTCAGAAAATGGTCTTTTTTACCAATGTATTATCTTTCAGCTTAGAATTAAATCGCACTGTTGTTTAATCCTGTTATTCTGATGAGTTGGAATCATAAGCAGTGATATTAGTCTGAATACCACTTCAGAGAGATAGGTCTAAACTCAGCTTCAGGATGTTCAAATCAGAATTTGAGATTTGAAGTGCTAAAGTCTTGTGTCTAAAAAAAAGGTTGTTTTTCTTCAAATGATTCATTTTAAAGAAAATGGTGTAATATCAGCAAAAGAAAAGATTAGTCATATATTGGGCATGTTTTTACAAATTCTTTTGAAATAAATTCCATGCATGGAAGCAAAGAAAAACAGACATGAAAAATAAAAATGAGGATAAAACAAACTCAGTAGCTATAAAAATTAATGAAGCCTTGGTAATGCCATGGCAAAGTAAACTCAAACAAGCCTTTGCCTTTTGAAAGACTGCTTTGATATTGATTTATCTAAAGGGACAGCCAAATTCAACCCATAATGTAATTAAAATGCAATATCATATAATGACTCAGAGGACAGATTTAAGAGTCTTTCCCTTTCTTTTCCTTCCTCTCTCTGCCCCAAATAAAAAGGTGAGAAAAGTTAATTGAATTTAGAAATCTCTTATGATAAACGAAAATACAAAGAGAGTCAACTTTTCAAATCCCTTGTCAGTATCAGCTAAACTGGTACTTGGCAGGCTTTGGGATTGGTTCATTTCTGGGATAAAGAGGATTGGAGATCCATGGGTGCAGGCACCTCAGGTAAATGTCTCTCCTCCTAGGCAGGGAAGATGCTTCATGCTTGTCTGTGTAGAAGAATCTGAGAGCTGTGCTCAGTTTTATTGAAAGTAGGTGAAGAAAATTCCAAGCTCTGGACACTGCATTGGTAATCCAGGGATGGCAGTGCCCTGAAGGGCATGGGAATGGGGAGAGTCCCCTGTGCTTGGGTTTTACTCACCTGCCTCTGCCTGGCTCCCAGTTGCAGCGGGAGCTTTTTTGGATTCCCTTCTTAGGTATCTTTCTCTTCAGTCCTGTCTAAAGAGGTCTCCTTAGCCATAAATGTGGGGATTAGATCCTGGTTTGTTGCTCCAGCACTGTTGGAAATCAGCACTCAATCTAGTTTTAAAGCACCTGATTATCACTAAGCTTAGTTTCAACTGGCTTGCTGAATATGGGTGATTTAGATAAAACTTTAAAGTACCTTTCTGAACACAGGATTAGCTTTTTGCCCTGGGAGATAACACCCTGAAAAATCACTGGATTTTGGTGCATTCTGGAAAACTAAGGCCAGCAGGACAGAGTTACAGCTTTGATTTTCTTTTTTCCTTTTTTTTTTGTTTTCTCTTAGTTGCCAGACCAGTCGATGGGAAGCTTTGCCAGGGTCCTGCCCCTGCCAGCTCCCAGGTGTGTCACCTGCCATGCCCGGCCGAGTGCGCCGTGTCCCCGTGGTCACCGTGGGGTCCCTGCCTGCCCGAGAGCTGCCAGCACCGCCATGGAGGGAGAGGTGAGCAGGGAATGGAATATTGCAAAAAGGCTGCAAAAGCAATGGTGTCACATTGGACACTGAGAGACTGTTGTGTTTTTTAAAAATAATCTAACACAGGGTGAAGCTCTTGGATGTGTGTAGTGGAATCTGACCTCTAAAAGCTTTTTGCCATTATTCATGTGAGAAGAAAAAGTAAGATTTTTCAAGCTGATTCAGGTGCTTTTGTCCTGCACTGAACTTGTGCAGGATGATCTCTTGGGCTAGCAGCTGCCAGGCTGCCCCTCTCTGATCCCCCCTGGAAGTCCTGCTGCATGCCTGGATTCCGGGGCAGTGTATCAGGTGCATCCCACGGCCCTGAAATCTGGACTCAGGTGGACCCAAGAGGTTGTTCTCATTGTTGGGGCGTTGGTTTAAATACCTGGAAGAAGGATGTGCAAATGTAATTCAACCTCCCCTGGATTTTAATTGACTGCTGTACGTGTTTGTTGCTGCAACATGTTGAGATTCCTTGCTGAGCATTTCCTAAGGCCCTAAGTTGCAGAGATGGCTCTTGGAGAGCATGGCAGGGAATGAATATTATTGTTTCGAAATTAGGCTTTTCTGAAAACTGCTTAAGTATGTGAAATGATTTCAACTGGTCAAAATTTTCAAACAAAAAGAGAAATAATAAAAATTAATAATATCTGCAAAAACATTTCATGTTTCAATTGTTTTGAGTAATTTCTTTTGCTCATTTGAGAACTGTGTAAGTTTGGTCTGTTATATTTTCTGGGATGTTCTATTTTTAATATTTTCTCTTTCGTGACCAAAGCATTTCCATGTGGCCTCTACTAATGCTGTATATTTGCCCCTGTTCCAAGACTGTCAGAGGAGAAACCCCCATGTATTTTTTTTCTACCTTTTTCTTAGAATTCTGTGTCATTTATGTAACAGAACTTGCTGAAAGATACTTGTGTATTAGTTCTGCATTGTATATAGCAACATGACTTTTGGTTTTATTCAGGAGGTAGATTATGTAATCAATTCTATGATTATTTCTGTAACCTTTTTCTTCCACTTTACATTTGAATCCTCCAGTTTAATAGGATATCATTTCAAAGAGGTCTGATATGCATTATGTATCAGAAAACCTTACACCTTCATAAAACAGAATACTAATTCCTTAGTAAACTGCTCTGCTGTGTCTCAAAACAAATCCTTTCGTTAGTGGAGTCCCAGGCAGAATATGGATGTCATTTATATCTTCAGTTCCTTAACTGTTCCTCTCTTTTTATCTTAATGCTGTTATAACATTAATATATGCATCACTGGTAAATTTCTATATTTTGACATGTATTTCTATCTAATGTTGATGAAAGAGGAAAAGAAACATGAAAAATGTGGGTTGCTGGAATTCTTTGCGCAGTTAGATTTTGTACGTCTGGGCACCTACACTCCCAATCAATCCAGTTTGTAAATATTGTTCTCTTCTTTGTCCTTAAATCCCCCAGCTCCAGATGCCCCATATAGTCCTCTTGCTACTAGATTATTGTATGAATATTTTCTTCTGTTGTCCAGTTAATTCAGCTGTGCTTTTTGCAGGCTTTAGGATGAGGCAGAGGCAGGTGGTGGTGGATCCGGTGGGCACGCTGGCAGGTTGTCCTCATTTGGCAGAGTCCATTCCGTGTGAGGACGCGCGGTGTCACGAGTGGCTGCTGTCGGAGGGGACGTGTGTGACCGACCGAGGGAAGTGTGGGCCTGGCCACCGTGCCCTCAAGGCTGTCTGCAAGAGCAGGAAAGGTGAGCTGGGCTCTGCTCCTAAAAAGCCCCCTGGTTTTTTGTGCCTCCTAAAAGGATGTTTCGTTGCAGAGCATTTATGGTTATATACAATGGCTCCTTACTGAGTTTTTTATGAAACTTTCAGATTTTTGAGTTGACTGTGTTGCTCTTGAAAGCCTGGGGCTGAAAGAGCCCAGGATTTTGCCTGGAGCCTTCTATTCCATTTTATCCAAAAGGGGATGGCTCACCAGTATAGGTTGTGTGTTGTCATTGCTGGCCTTATTACCACAGAAGTGAGATATTTGTACTAAATCAGGGCTATCACTGAGGTCAGCAGCTCTATGGGCATTCAGAATATCAATCCAGCTCCCAGAACTACTTCTATCCTTAGTGTTTAGCCTGAATAATTCTCTCATTGGGATAACACTGTTACAGTCACGAGCAGGGATGCTCGGTTGTGCTGCCAAAATTAATACAGGACTAAGATGTAAATGAAATGATTGTACTGAGTAATCCTTCCCTTGGCAGCAGTTTGAGACCTGCAGAGTGTTCGGTGTACAAGTTGCTAATAATGAATAAGTACATTTTTATGTGACGTTTACAAACAGCCAGCAAGATGTTATTTCTTGTGTATGGTTTGAACCCCAGCCAAAAGTTTCATTTCTTGATAAGGTCACTGTTGTCAGATCTTTAGATTCAATTACATGGAGCCCAATTTTGCAGTCCTTAGTCACAGGGAGACTGTGCTATCATCTCAAAAGTGGCAGAATTGTGCAACTTTAGAGCCTGATACTGTATCTGAAATGAAGAAATCCTCTTTTATTTAGGTTTTTTTTAGCTGAGACCGATTGCAGGAAACAATTTCAGGGTGGTAACAAGTGGCTAAGTGTGAGTGGTTAATATAGTGGGTTGTTTACAAGGCATTAGAACCTGGCAGAAAGAAATAATGGCTGCTTTGCCTGGAGAGCATGGATTCTCCTGAAATATATTTAAATCCATGTGGTTTTCTTGTTTGTTTGTGAGAACGAGGGAAAAAAGAAATCTTCAACCGGTACAAAATGACACAGCCAGAATGTTGAGGAGAGCAAAGAGCTCACTCTGCATTTTGTGTGCATGGTCTCTGCTGATGTGTGATGATTACTGCAGGATGTGTGCAGATGGAGGCTGGCATTGCTGAGGAGCACCATGTACTTAACACTGTTAAAACTGTGCCAACATCCATCTCTGTGCACCAACTGGTGCTGGGGACAGAAACTGTGTTCCATGGCAGCTGCTCATTGATCTCTGATCAAACTATTCTCTGTGGCAGTGATCCTTCAGAAGCCAGGCCTTTGAAGTGTCTCTTCTTCACTCAATTGTTCAACAAGGTATTGGAAGTCTCACAATACCCTTTTCATTTCAATTATTCTGTGCATGTTCTAGTCACAAAAAAAAAATATGTTGGGACACTCTTCCCACCCCGCCAGCCTGAGGCAAACATTTTCACTAGATGTGATCAATGTCCACTTAAAACTGAGACAATTTCACCAGGAAATACCCAGGTTACTAGACAGGTTGGAATCAGTGCTTAATACTGCTCTGAAGAATTTCTGAAGTCCTGATTGAGTATGAGGGGTCTGGAGGAGTCCCTAAAATTGAAGTTGGAAAAAGAGTCAAATTGTTTCTTCTTCTCTCAATTCACTAACGTAGTTGCTTTGTTTATAACCTTATTCATTTCCTTCTGTAATGTTCTCTTACCTAGATTTCCTTTGCAAAAAGCGTCTGCTTTTTTTGGGGGTAAGAGTTGGAGAAAATGTCAGCTTTGCTTCATGTGTTTCACCTGGAATAGCTGGTTAGTTGGCAGTAGGAGGTCAGAAGGGAGTTATGTTAAGCTGAGATGTATCATTTACAGGTGAAAGAGCATAAGGCCTGTGTCCACGCTTAGCATTGTACACATGTTCTGTATTCTGTGCAAGCAATGGCCCTGCTGAAAGCTGTATTGTGTGCTCCTATTTTCATTTACTTAAGCGTCTTTTGTAGAATTCAGCTCTAAAATCCAGTGATTTATCCAGTCATTCTGTCATCCATGCTTGGCATTATTGCTCAGTATTCCTACTGAATGCCTGAAGGGATGAAAAAAAAATTTTTTTTGGACCCTGTTAAATGCCAAAATTCAGCATATCATCATCTTAACAGTTCATTTGGTCCTGGAGTGTGTTGATTAGGGTACTTTGGGTTGTCTCTGTATCCCTGCTGGCAAGACTCCTTCATTTCCATGTACATGCCAGACTTTGTGATGTGGTGCTCTCCTTGTGTTGCTGCAGTGTGCTCACTTCTCTTCATGAGAAGCTTCTTCTGTGCTGTTGGTGTCAGCTGTGCTGTTGGTGTCAGCTGTTCTGCAGAAGAGTTTGCCATCAGGCTCCTTGTCCTTTCCTGCCTTTTCCCCTCCGTCCTCCATGGCTGAACCCGTGTCCTTTGTGGGTGTAACAGTGGGCTCTCCATGGCTCAGACACAGGAGGCCTCTTCCATGTGGAGTCTCTTTGTTCACGTGCCAAAAAGGAGCTTTTGGTCACCACATTTTCTTTCTCCCATGTACTGTCCACGGTGCCAGCCCGTGCCATGAGACAGGTGAGTGGGGGCAGAGGCTAAAGAACCCCTTTTTCCAGCTAAAGCCTGACCTTTGAATCCCTTGTAGTGTCCTTTCTTTCCATGTTAAAAACCCATCCTTCCTGGTGAGATTGTTACGCTGGCCCAGGTAACAAACTGCTGCTGGCCTTAGCTGGAGCTTGGACAGCTTGGGAGCGAGTCACAGATGGGTCAAGCTCTGATTTGTGGGGTTTCTCTGAGGGCTTCCCTATCTAAACAACATCTGGCTGTAAGGGCTTGCATGAACTTCAGTGATGTAACACTGTGCTCAGTGCTCAGCCTAGAGGCACAGACATGGCATTTTGTTTCTTAAATAGGTTAATCTGTAGTAATGAAGTGGTTCCACAGAGCATATACTATGGACAGCAGGGTTTTATGTAGTAGCTGGGGTCTGTAATTTGTGATTTGCAGTACTTTAGCATGGATGAGGAGTAATGAGAAGACAATAGTAATCTCATTACTTTGTCATTATTAGGTGTCTGCTCCCACCTAGGAATGTCTCTAATCTCTGTTAATAAGTTACTGAACACGAGCAAGTTACTCCTAGTGTCTGGTCCATATCCCTTGAGTGCTTCTCTTCTGTATCAACAAAAGGCAGTAGTGTAATAAGTCAAATTGAATTAAGTAAGGTGTAGAAACACAATGTAAAGTAATGCATAGAACAGAGAAAGAGTTCTTTTGTACGCTTCTTCTAAATAAAATTTTTCAGATTGGTGTTTTTTATTTAGCTGGTGAAGGTCAATGGATATGTTTGGGAAAGTCTGTGAAGCCAAAAGAACAGTATAGGAAAATTGATGATTGTACTAAAAATTGGATTGTGTGTGTCATTGGCTACATTGATCTATGATTCAGATAAAAGAATTTATTTGAAAGCTCTTTTTTTATATTTACAGACATCTCAGGAACTACTGGAGACCACTTTTCTCAGAGTGGTTGTTTTTGGTTGCTCACCAAGGAATAGAATAATTACCTGTTGGTAATGTGTTCTTGGGCAGGAAGCTGCAAGTGTCTGACATTTGATTTTGGACAGCCTTGATTAGCACTGACAAACATTACTGTGCATTGACCAGATGAAAAGATCTCCCTGAAAACTTTCTGGTTCACAAAACATGAACATGGTCAAAACTTTTCCATTTTCAGATGCAGTTGTGCAGTAGCCAAAGCGTATTGTGTTTCATTTTTTGAAGAGAGTGACCAAAATAATATTTCATGTGCTTGGCTTCTTTTGTCTTTTTAAGTGGTACAAGCACTTTGAGCATGGTGAGTCAGGGACATTCAAACAGCAGGGTTTGGCTCAGGGTCAGCACGTAGAACTTCAGTCCAGACAGGAGTACTTGTCCTTCAGAGGTAATTTCACAGTTGTTTGATTTGGGTGCTAAGAAATATATAAACCTCTTGGATTCAGTCTGATGACGGAATTTACGCATCCTTTTGATTGTCATTTTCCCATACCTGCTTTAGGTTGCAGTAATAATAGAAAATGAGATTGAAACAAGACAAATGTTGAGCCAGACCTTGTTTTTAGAAATGCCCATTGTGCAGCTTGTGGAGTCATTATGGTAAGGAGGACAACCTGAGAACATACGTAAAAGCAACTCTAACAATAAACTGATGAAATAACAAGTATGACTCATAAAAGTCACAATTCATTTTCCAAGCATTTTATAAATCTTTCTGACAATGCCATAAGTGAATTTTTGCCTATTAGCAAGTGCTCTTGAGTAGATTGTAAAATGTTATTATTCAGAATCATACCCACAAGTCATCAAACTATTTTGCTGGAATTCCCATGTCATCATTTATTAATTTGCTTCTGCTTGTTCAGATTCCTACCAGAAGAACTATTAGTAGCAAAGAGGATTTCTCTGTGACAGTGAACAGCATGGTGTCTAAGTAATCAAATATATGAAATAAGTCATACCCAAAGGCTTAATAGTTTTAATCAGAAAATTGTTATATCAACAACAGGGATTAATGCAAAGGTCATGTGATTTTGCTGGATTCAGGCTCTTCTACTCAGCTCCTGGTTAACAAATCTAAGCACAGCTCAAAAGCTGAGGAGTATTTGCCTCCCTGTACTGTCAGCTTGGGTGTCAGGGTTTCTTTGGTTTGTGGCAGTTAAAATTCACGGAATCAGAGAATGGTTTGAGTTGGAAGGGACTTGAAAGATCACCTCATTCCAGTCCCCTCTGCCATGGGCAGGGATTCCACAAGCTTGCTCAGGGCCCCATCCAACCTAGCAATCCAAACTTGTTATAAATGGTGTCTTCATTTCAAGGAGAGTATTTATCAGCATGCTGAATAATCTCTCTGTTCCTTATGCCTGCGCAGTTCAGGCAGTGCCAGGAGCCAGAGGAGCAGAGTCCAGAGGGGCCCAGGATGCTGCTGACTCTCTCCCCTTGTAGCATCTGAAGGACTGGGCCTAGGACTTGTCACAAAAACTCCATCCTCAGCACCTTCTGCCTCACCTGGTGCTCCGAGGCACCCTGGGGGTGTCTGTACATCCTTCCCAGCCTCAGCTGATCAATGTTCAGCACCTGGCAGGTCTCAGGGGCTGAACCTGCCTGCTGTGGAGCATCTGCCAGAGGGGCAGCTTAGGAATAAAACACTGCTGCCGGAGGGGTTCTGGCAATGCTGCTGAGGGGAGCTTCAGCACAGCAGTTTTGTTTTATTTCCCCGTGCCATCTCTTTGGTTCTAGGCAGCTGGAATCTAGAACCTGGTGCTTGCCAAGAAGATAAGAGGATTTTTGTTTTTCAGTGTTAGTAAGTTCACTGAAAAAGTACATTTGGGTTGAAGTACACCTGTTTCCAAGTTTCTGTTCCATCTGGCAGTTTTATTTGTAAAACTGGGGAATAGTATTTCAGATACAAAATGTTTTCTTTCACCATTTTTCAGATTAAATGATTAATGTTTAGGGGGTTTTTTTGGTAAATGAACTAGTCTTAAACAAAACAAAAAAATTAATTTTTTTTAAAAAGAGGTAGGAAAAGCAAAATATTCCTTACAGATTAAACAACCATTTTGCCTTACCTTGAAATTACTTTTTTCCTAAATCCTCCCCCAGTCTCTCTTCAATTCAACTTTAAACATTAGTTTTCTCTTCCCTTTCCCTTTTTTTTTTTTTTTTTTTTTTTTTTTTTTTGGTTCAGTGCCCAAACAGAAATCCATTATTCACACAACTCAATTGCCAGAGCAGACACTGAAATCCTGTTGGAATTGAAGCGAGCAGTAAAGGGAAATAAGGTAATCAAAGCAGTGTTAGTTTAAGATCCAATATTGCATTCTGGCAGGGTTGACAGTGAAGCTCTGCACCAGGAGAAGCTGAAGATTCTTTGGGGGCAGAATATCAACAGTGGTGCCTGTTGCCTGTCTGTGCTTCCAGGTGTCCTGTGGTCCTCAAGAGTGTCTGTGATCCCTCTTCTGCTCTGTGCAGAGCATCCTGAGGGGCTGGAACATCCTGAGGGACTGGAGCATTCCCACCAGCTGAGGCCAAATCCTGCAGGAGGAAGGGGCTGAAGGGCACAAGACAGCTGCTTTTCTTCCTCCTGCAGGGCATGAGGGAAGCAGCCACCAGACCTGTCCTGTTTTAACATGAGTCATAGAATCACTTAGGTAGGAAAAGACCTCTTAGAGTCCAATCTCAGCAAAGCCAAGTTCTTCTTCCCTGGCTAGAGTTGATGATTGTTCGTTTTGCAGTGGATTGATGGTATAAAATTAAGTTGCAGATTCTGTTTAATTTCTCAGAGAAAAGATTTACCATGTTCAATTTACTGAAAATAAGTCTGAAATAAGTTCCTTCCTCTTAGTTCCTCAGTGTATCTCACCATACCCCATCACTGGAGCTGCTGATCTCAAACCAGTGTGTTTTCCTGACTTCTGGAAACACAGATTCTAAAAGGCAGCTTGCAGAGCTTTCTAGCAATTAGGTAAGATCCGTATTTCTCATTTAGCAGCCATAGAGGAAGAAGGATGTTGCAGTTTAGTAGCAGGGCTGAGTATTATGAGCATTTGAGGAATCCTGAAGTATGATGTGTGAGTTGTTCAGTAGATTTGGGACCTGTGTTTCTTGTAGTCATAAAGATTGATGTTCTCTTTGAGCAGGCTGGTTGTTAATGAGCCAGGTGGAGTGGATTTAGTTACCTCCATCAAGCCCTACCTCCTAGCAGCTGGTACCATGCCAAATATTTGATGTCTCCTGCTGGAAACATTTAAAAACTCAAAATGCAGATTGTGCCCTGCTCTAGGACTGGTGCACAAACAATGTGAGGACAGACACTGCCAAGTTCAGGAGAATTTACTGTCCTTGAATCCTCTGCTGAAATTGATGTCTGCAAAAGAAGCAGAAGATCAGCTTCAGGTTAATTTTAAGGTAAGCCGCTGGAAGGTTAGAGCTTTCTCTACTTAGTCACACTTTAACAGTTTTACTTCATTCAAGATTACAGCAAACATGGCCCACCAGCCAAGGAAGACAGAAATGGAAGAGTTTATAAATGATTCTTGTAGTAGCTACATGTGTGCAAATAACTGTCTTGCAGTCAGGAATATTTCTCTAAAGTACAGGCTGAAATATCTCATGCTGGACAGGTGGAAAGTTATGAGCTGAAATTGTGAGGTTAAACTCAAGCATACTCTGATTTATTTTCTTTATCTTTGAATGCAAATACCTTGCATGATTTCCAGCTAAGCTGTGCTTTTTCAAATGCTCTTGGTGTGTCTTGTCAGTCACTCAGAAGGCAGCTACAGTTGGTATCCAGTGGTAATTTTAGCTCCTCATATTTGGCTGATGGAGATGCAGTGGAGTTATCAGGAATAAAGCCAGCCTTCATCCTTGCTGTGCTGTCAGTGTAAGATATTACAGCCACCTGTGAACTTATTTTTTTCTGTGCCAGCTAAGTGTGAGCTTGTGGTCAGTGGAGAATGCCCTCAAATCAATTGCTATGCAAAACCACGATTCTTTTCAGTATCTAGTGCTCCTTTTTGATACCCTCTGTCTCCAAAAGATGTTTTACAAGACTTCAGAGCAGTGCTAAAATGGTGAGGGCAAAGGCTGCTTCTTCCCTATGGCTGTTTCAGCAGGGAGGAGATGGATTTTCGAATACCCAGCTCCCACTTGCACTGTGAGAGGGAGCAACAGGTGCTGATGGTTTTTAAAAATTAACCTGAGCTTAAAGCACTTGTAGGTTAGGAACAAAGGGTCGAGGTAGCCCTTTCAGAAATGGGAGCTATAACATTAAGAAAAATATAAACATCAGTTAATATGGCAAGATCTGTATTGCCCTTTCTGTTTTAAATGTTAAGGAATAAGTTTGACCTACGTTGAGCTGAGCTTGTGGTAAAGGTTACCTAAAGAGCAGGGGGATGTGTGTGACCTGTAGGTCTGTTACTTTGGTGCAAGTGTTCTGAAGAAACTTCATGGAAGGATTTGTATTCATATTCCAGGTTAGTGCATATATATAATTTAAAACTTTTTTTAAATAAGCTGCTTTTAGTGTCTAGGAAGCCTTTATTGAGTTTGATGCTTTCTAACTTTTTGATTATGATACTGAAATAAGGTTCTTGTATTTTGTAACTGCTGAACTATTTACAGCTAATTTTTTAGGTCTGGAAAAGAAATTGTATCATAGTTTTATTTGGTTTTTGTCTCTATTGTAGACAAAAACTCCAAGTTGTTTCAGTACAAAACTGGAAAAATATCTGTAAGTACCGATAGGAATTCCTGTTTTCTCAGTGAAATGAAGCATAAAATACCTGCTTGGCTGTTTTCTTTAAACTGAGCAGAATCTCACATACATGTAGTCTATATTCTTTTTGTAGGGTTATTATATTTCTTAGGGAATTCTGCTTCAGAAAAAGATGCGAGCAAAACAGGATTGTTCTAGAATTGTGTAAAAATGGTAGGTTGATGACAAGTTCAAAAATTAACTAAGTGGATGAAAGAGGAAGGAGTTTGGAAGGATCTGTTTGAAAAGTATTACTAATGACAAAATTTTGCATCTGTGACCCAAATGTGGCTGAAGGTACCAGGAGGAGCAGGTAGAAGATGTGACAGGGAGGGTTCATCTTGTCCATAAGGGTTCTGTTTTCTTGGATTAAGTGGGTTCCAAAGGGGGTTAAGGATTTCTAGGCTTTTCCACTGAAGAGTTGCTCATATGTAGATATGATAGATGGCATACCACACTCCTTGACCATGGTTTGGTAACATTTATGTTAAGACTTTAAAACTCACAGCTTCTTGGGGAATATAAATAATGGAGATGCTTAATGTCATCTTTTTATTCTCCTCATCCCAAGTGACATCTCTAAGGCATTTTGCTTACATTAATAAAATGTCTCTGAATTTTCTGGTGTTCAGCTGATGGATAAACTGTACAATGGCAAATTCTGATTTTCTTAGGTTGCCAGGCTGAATCAAGCCAGAAAAAAATATATGGCACATGTGATATTTTTCAAATTCTTAATAGAGTGAAATTGCCCAATTCATATTTCAAAATTATTTTAGCCAAGACTTGTTTCTCCTAAGAAAAATAGAACAGTATAAAAGGCTTAAATTAAACGGAAGATCATTAGGGTAAAGAAGTGAGTGGTTGTGTTTTATTGCATTCTGTGTATGAGATTTAGTGGGATGGAGTGCAAATCACATGGTATGACTCATGGAAGAAAAAATGTTTCCAAAGAAGCCAGTTTAGTTCTGTATGAAGTAAAAGTAAACTAAACCTGATTCTGCAGACAGCAGACTGGTAGTGAATATCTGTAAGAAGTGGGTGTGTGGGGCTGGGGGCTGCCCTGCAGCTCAGTCTGCAGGAGGGATTGGGGTGAGGGAGAGGAGGGATGGGGAGGAGGAAGGGCTGGGAGCAGCCTGCAGCCAGGCGGTCTCAGTGCTCCCCGTTCCTCAGGCAGGAGCTGCACCCTGGGTCTGTGCTCTGGGTGTCAGCACCAACCTTCCCCCGAGGCTTACATCAGGGAACAATTGCAGTAACTTCAATAGACAGATTCTCCCATTGATCTCTGACCACAGCCCTTTCGTGGAGGGGAAAAAAAGCAGGGCTTTTTTTGTGTAATTTAATCCTTCCCTGCTGGGTGGCCCTACAGAAAGCTTTTTCTGTAGCTGAAATTCCTTCAGTGCTGGACAGGAGTGATTGCGAGAACCACCTTTGTATGGTAGTTCTGAAGGCTGTTGAGTGGAAATGAAAGATAAGTCTTGTACTTTCTTTGAGTTTCTTTTTATCAAGCTGTTTATGAAGTAGAGCTGATTTAAAAACAATTTCGTCACTTGTTTCGAGGTTAATGGATGCTGGAGGGGAAGGCTCCCCCCGTAAAACAAGAAAGTTCTGAGAAACTTTTAATTAAGAATTTGGAACATGGAAATTTTGGGGTAGTTCTGCACTACTGAGATTGGCTCTGGGGCATATTGGTCGGTCAGGTTTTTAAAGTAAATCTTCCTCTTAATTCTAATTAAGTATTGTAATGCCAGCACTCTTCATTAGGCAGCAATTTGTGATTAGTCAGGTGGTAGTAATGGAAAGAGAAAAAACATGTGATGAAGTAGTAAAGAAGTTGGAGAGCAGGGAAAGCAGCCATAAGATGTGGCTCCTAAATGCTTTTCAGCATCCCCTGTTGGCAGATTTCCCACTGAATTCAGTGAGCTCTGTGGGACAGGATTCAATCCCCACATAGATCCTGCCTTGTGTGGAAACACAAGTTCAGAGGACCTTGATTACATGACTTCAGCTCTGAAGTTGTGACAAGAAATGATGCTAAGAACAGCTATAAAGAGGGAAAACTCCTAATTCCCCCCAAACTTTGAAGCCAAGCTATTATTTTAAGTGTAGATACATTATTGAATTGTTTATCTGTGAATTGAATCTCGTATTTAGTAAATGGGAGCTTCTGTGAAGTGCTGGAGTGAATGTGAATTAGTGAGTTGAGAAAGATTAGCTCTGTGAGGAGATGGATAACAATTTAAAATTCTATTGTATGGTGTTTTTCTTTCTATCTGTGTGAAGTATGGCTGTAATTGCCTCAAATTAGGTACTGCCTTTGTTTAGGAGAGTTAAACAAGTAACAGGATAAGATATTTCATGGTCCCTTTCTAAATAAACAGCTTGTTCAGTTTGTATCTTTAGGCGGCATGCAAATGGCAGAGCCAACTTTGTGGACAGAACATGTATATGAGGTGGAGTCTCCTTAGAAACTGAATCATCCTGGATTGTTGGGATGCTTTTTACAATTTGAAGCCTAGTCTTCCCCTACTGTGTAATTTTAGTGTCACCTTTTGTCAGGTTCCTAAAATAGATGCTTTATTAAAAAAAAATCCTGTGGAGATACGGACTGTAAGCATGAATTTACCCAGCTCCTTTCTGACAAGCTGAGGTTTATATTTTGCCATCAGTTTCCTGATGGTGTTGTCACCAATGAACTCTCACGTTGACCTCGTAATTATCAAGACCAGAAAGAGAAAAAACTGTTAAAAATGAGCCAACACACCCACTTGGGCTGGGGCAGTAGCACACAGACAATGCTGCTTTTTCCTTTGATATTCCTGAGAAGGAAAAAAATATTCCCACAAAGTTCTTGGGTTGGTCTTGTGACCAGTGTTGTCCATGGGGTTTCAGGCACTGCCTCTGGAGTGAGATAGTTGTAAAGTGACTTTTCTGGAAGGAGGGAGAATCTTTATCTACCATTAGCAAGTGAGCATGGAATTTGCTGGGTCTGGGTGAGCCCAGGGTGCTCTGCTGGAGGGACAAAGTCACTTCCAGCTGGTGTGAGGTTCACCTGGCCCCTTTCCACAACTCCTCTGGTACTGTACTTAGGTCTGTCCCTGATCTGGGGGTTGTTTCCATTTATTACTGGCAAATGTGGTTGTGACATAAACAGCCACATCATTTTTGTAGTGAAAATGCATTAGAGCTGGTAAGTCCTCATGAACTTAATCAGTGTTGGGCAGTTGTGTAGAAAAGGCTCCATAAGTGCTTGAAGCAGGGAGAAGGTGAGCCTTGGCTGCCCATAGTATATTGTAAAAACCAAGAGGATCCTGTAAGCTCAAATTCCATTTTTTTTGTCACCAGATGTAGAATTCCCATCGCTCCTCTGCCTGGTTTCAACACATTTCCCGAGTTTAACACCAAGTCAGCTTTGTTTGTTGTGCACTTAGTGCCGTGTCAAAGGGGACTGGAGCCAAGAGGGTGTTTTGTTCTATTTCCTGGTGTTTGCAAATAATGCAGAGTGGTTTGTTAACTCTCTTGGAAACTCTGAGTTGGGCAGAGTGCTCCCTGGGCATGCATAGATCTAAGGATAGCACTTTCTTGCCTATCAATAAGTATCTTAAGGCCTTTACTTTTAATGCTATATATGACTGAAGTCCCAGGGAAATAATTCCACTACTGCTGTTCATTTGTATCATTGGAGTCTGAATTAATTCAGCCTGGGCTAGGTTTTCTAATACATTATTTATTTAGGTCTTCAAAATGTCTGTGGTGCTGCATGTGGTTGACAGAGCATGTTCTTGTTTGTTAATATTATATGGCATCCCGTTTTCCCAAGACGCTTCAATAAATGCATGTCTTTGAATAAAGCTGGGATTTTAACAGGCATTTTTTTCCCCTTGTGTTGTAACTGTAGCATCCCAGATTCTTAGCTCTGATTTCTCTTCTCTACAACCACCTATTTTAAATAGTTCTGGAAAGATCTTCACTTCTTTAATGTTTGTTGTTGCAGGTTTTTGGTTTTGTTTTTTTTTTTTTTTTTAATGCTCGTTTATTGCTACCTGTAACAGTTCATCAGTAACAGTTTATGTCTTGATTCTAAATATCTAGCCCAGCTTGTCCCACTGCCCCCAGGTACTAGAAGTGTATAAATACCCTAAAATTTAATTTAAAAGTCCCTGACATGAAGGGTGGAGCACTGAGCTCTTATTTTCTGATAGCCCAAAAAACTTACAAATCAAAAGACACGAGTGCCATGTAAGTGAGGGTGAAACAAATGGAATACAATTCTTGGAAATGAATGAGTCCTGTGAATGAACATTGGCATGTACATCCCTGGCCCCATATGAAGATTAAAGTGAGTTGTCTGCTCTAAAATTGCATAATTGCTTCTGTGACTGATTTGGTGCTGCTCCATAATAAGTTGTGAACACTGTATGCTGACCTGGTTAATGGGATGTTTACTAAATGGATATATTTGTGTAGTTTAATAGGAGAATGCTTGGAAAAATTAGCAAGATGAGAAAGAATGGCTAGAGAGAGTAATTTTTCAGCAAGTGCTGGGGTTGTGAAGAGGAAGGCAGAGGCTGCCTTGCCATTGGCATTTGGGGCTTGGAGGAGGAGGTGGGATGTGGCTGGATCCCTGACTTTGCTGGAGCATCCTTGTCCTGAATTCCTGTGGGAGAGGCTGCTCCAGGTGTGGGGTACCCAGACTGTGCCCCCCACTGAAGGTGCTGCCAGTGAGGGATGTGTGTGCCTGTGGGAGCAGCCTCATCCTGCTGCCCTAAGAGCTTCATTTGCTAAACTATCTTGCTGGAATTTAGCTATTTTAAGTACTATAGACTAAGATAATTATTTCATGAAGCAATATTATCTGCAAATTAACCTTGGATCTCTGCAGAGGTTCAGAAAGAGGGAGATAAGGAGTTTTATCACAAATTGCAGACTTACTGGGTTTAACGTAAAGGCCGTGGCAAGTAATACATTTAAACTGCATTTAAGTAGTAAAGACCAGAATATCAAAGTCTAAAAGCAATAAACATTAAATTATTCAGAAAGTTTTTATATTTTCTTTCTAGTTTATATGTTCTTTTCACACACTGTCATTTAATGAGGTTATATTCTGATTAAAGTAGAAAAATAAAAAAGTAAAATGTTTTATTTCAGTAGATAAAAATGTAGCTTTTAAAATATGTCAGGTTGCCCTATGTAGTCTGAGCTGACTGTACAATTTCCCCTTCGTTCAGCATGGTTGCTAACTAACGGATTTTGGGGGGAAAAGTCCCCCTTATATAGAGTTTCAATTGAAATCCATATTTTAATTTTAAGTGACAACTAATACATTTACTGTAATCCCTTTCAAATATTCTCTGGCAGGGTTCCCAGACATATATTTTTGAAGGTTAAATGGTTTAGGATTTATGTACTGTACTATGTAGGTGTATTGGCTTTGAGTGGCAAGGTTTTGGTAGCAAGTGAGCTACAGGGGTGGCTTCTGGAAGAGAAAATCAGGATTAAAGTGAAACCTGGAGGGGAGGGAAGGTGTTTTAAGATTTATTTGTCATTATCCTGGTAATTAAACTGATCTCCCTGAGTGCAGTCTGTTTTGCCTGTAACTGGTGAGTGATCCTTCCCTGCCCTTAACTCACCTCATGAACCTTCCATGCTAATCCATGATAATCCCTCCCCCTGCCCAGCAGAGGAGGGCAGTGACAGAGTGGTTTTGGTGGGCACCTGGTGCCCAGATAGGAGCAGCACACCACAGTGAGTCAGTCTGAATAAGGTACTGAGTTTATGGGGCCTCTTCATTGCCAGACACCAGTTTGTGGCTCAGAAACACCACAGCTGCAGCAGCAAAAGTTCTGCTGGTTAATGACCTGTGTTTCTGAGGGGCCCAGGGTGAGGTGCTGGGCTGACAAACTGCTTTTTGCTGGTTGCAGAGCTCTCTTGGGTGTCATTACACAGGGCTGATTCATGTAGCGTGGATCTACCTTTCTGGCAGCTCAGGGTTTTGACTGTCCAGAAACATTTTTTTTTTTAAACGGGCTGAAATTGGCATGAATAAGCAGCAGTAATTAAAATAATATTCCACAAGGTTTGCATTTTAGTATGGCAGCGTGACTAAAATTGGTCCTGCCTTTTCCTCTCCCTGGGGAACCATTGTGTGCTCCATGGCTAATGAAGTGGAATGAGCGCTGTGATCAATATTTATGGTGTCGCTCTGGGCACCTGCAGTTCTTCCTGCCCTTCTTACATTGTAAAGCTGGAATGGAGGGTCCTGACTCGAGCTGTTAATGGCTCAACTGCAGCTTGATGAGAAGGCTGCAGAGCCTGTTCCTGGGAGTGTTCCTCGTGAGGGTCACATGCCACGTGCACAGATTTGATAGTTCTCATTATTGATTGACAGAAGTAGGAACTTGATTTTCTTAGTTATGTGCCTGCAGGTCTTCCAGTCATCCTTTGGTGTTTGGGCTCTCCCTTGTTGGGAGCAACCACCCTTGGGGTACCGTACCTTGCCAGTGAACACACAAACAAGACAGCATTTATGGATTATTTGGCAGAGTTTATAGACTTCTGCCCTATGGCTTTTCTTCTTTTTACACTCCAGTCTGCACTACAGGTTCTGTAACTGCTGGGGACAGTGTTAGTTTAGTTCCAGCATGATGCTGTGCAGTATCTACTCTGCACTTTTGCACCTTGCCAGTTTGGAAGCTGCTCCCAGCTGTGCCAAAGTATTTTTCTGCAGCTGCTTGTGAAGTCCACAGACTATTTTCTGTCCGAATCAGCCCTGAACTACTTTATTCTCTTGTTTCTTGACCCCTCCAAGGCTTTTCCAAAATAATAATATCATCTCTGAACTCTTGGTGGGTTGGTTTGTTGCAAAGTTTGCCCATTCCTTGGCAGTGACAACAGTTGGAGGCAGTCCAGTGTAATTAGTAAGTATTTTGGAGACTTTGCCTTGGCAGCCCTATTAAATATGTGCAGTGAAAGCAGGATTAGTATGTGGCCTCATCTTTTTTTTTTTAATTTTTTTTTTTTTTCTCATTAGGGCATCTCTGTGGTCTGTAAGCTTATTTAATTGGAAATTAGCCATTCTTATTAACATAGGAGATACCTTGGTCCAAATCCTGATACTGGATAAATGTATATAGTTTCCACTAAGGAGAAAGAAACTGCATCCATATACTCCAGGGTGGAAATTTGTCCTTTTGTGTCCAGTGCAGTTCTCCTGGAAGAGAATTTCATTTTCTAGTAAAGGCAATAAATTTTCACTGCTCAGATAAGTGACTACAGAAGTTCATCATCAGGATTTGAAGAAATAAGCCTCCTAAGAAGATGGATGATGACAAGGGGAGTAAGAGCTGTTATCCAATCATTTGTCATGGTCCAGAACATTAAGATGTATTGGTAAGACCCCAAAGGTGTGTAGAACTTCCTTTTTCCCAGTGTGTAATAAGTTACCCTGTGCAGTCAGCCAGTATTGCACTGTCTGAAAACTCATTCTGTTTGCATCTCTTTGTGTACACAGCACGCAAGTGTTAAAATCTATATATTGCTGGGAAGTATTCTACACATCACCCAGATGTAGCCCCACAACTGCTGAAGAGAGAGGCAGACTTCTGGGTCCTCATTTTCCTGCCCTTCTCTCCCTCCTCCATCCCCCTCAAGCTGTTCACATTCCACCTTGCCTCTTTTGCTGTGAGTGTTCTGCTCCGGGTTTTCTCCAGACGTTTTTCCCTCTTGACTGATTTTCTGTGGTTCCTGCTCTACAGCCCTTGCCTTCTAGTTCTTCCCTTGTCTCAAAGCTTCAAAACCACAGAGCAGCCATGGGGGACTCTGTCAGCTAGTGAAAAGCTGGATTAAACATTCATGGCTGTAGGAGTGCTTGTTAGCATATATGTATTAATTCAACATTTCCTGCTGGTTTTCAATATGTTGGGAGGTTGTGTTGCCAGTGAGGTGACTTAAAGTCCATAATGGAATACATTCCAACTAACTGCTTGAGACCAGGTAAAAATTTTGCTCTGCTTATCTGGTTTCAAAGAAAAAAAACCTATCTTCTTACTTTTTAAAAGTGAGTATTCTTCTCTAAACCAGACATGGTTGAGGCCCTGTTTCTGATGATTTTGTTGATTTCTGGCTCTGTAGCTGGGATAGCTGATATTGAAAGTTCACCTTTATGTAGGAGAGACACACCATCATGGTTTGCTGTGGTGAACTGCTCCCTGCATTGCTTTTTGGTGCTGGGAATTCATGCAAAGGTGAGGTTTGGCTTGTCTGGGTTTGCTGTGACACAGAATGGCTCAAGAGTAGCTTAAATTTGTTCCAAAATTGAGAACTGGCTCCATCTGCCTCCAGAGGATCCCATGAGTTTGGGAGCCCTTTGCACCATTTCTGGCAGCATGTCTTCAGGTCCTGCAGGCATTCTGCAAACTGGTGGGGAGACGTGTTCCTGTGGGTTTCGATGGCAAACACATGGCTGTGTTTCCAGGGAAGCAAAATGTAATTCTTCTGAGTCCCAGCCATGTAATTACAGCCGTAATAATAGCTATCATTTTTGATGCCTCAGTGCCAAACATAAAGGTTGTTGTTTCTGTTAATGTTTTCAGAGGACTCTGTTCTGCTACTTTTTCCCTATTTGTGCCTTATCTGTGACTGAACAATTACCAGGAATGTGATGAGGACATGGTATGCAGAAAGTCACCCTCTTGTCTCTTTTGCTGATGACTCCGAGGAGTGTGCGAGCTCTGCTATCTCAGCTGCTAATCAGTGGAGCTGGAGCTAATGTGCACAGTGACCTTTGTGAGGAGAAAGGAGCTCGTGCCAATATTGCACTTGCAGTTTGAGTCAGCTTTTACACTTTGTCATCTACTTGACTGCAGGAGCTCCTCCCTCACCTGGATTGCTGGATCAGTTGCTGTTCTATCCACCGAGTTAAGAGATACCCCAAATTTCTCTTGTATGTTAGTCCTGATGTTTTCCTTGGCCAGGTATCGTTGTTTTATGGGTGACCCCTGATCCTCCTGGTCTAAATTCCTTTCATGCTTCATTAAGTTCAAAGTGATTCTGCATAGCTGTACACTTCACAGTTTGGGGAAGTCAGTGGGATTTTTACTGCTGGAATTAGACACAATTTACGGCAGCCCATGGGCGAGCAAAAGTTATTCTCTAGCATTTCCCTCTGGATTTTTATAGTGCTTAGGAGTCTGATGGATGGAGCTCTCAATTATTTAGCATTTATCAAGTTTTTGCTTACAACACCTAAACAAACATTGGTGTTACATAATTTTTTTTCTGAATATATAAGATATAATTCTGCTGCAGTAATTTACAAATGTATAAAAAACACATACTGTTGCTTAACCATCTCTTTTAATGGAATAGGTTTTGGATTGAAATTTTAAGTATGCATGAAGACAGTAAGATACCATTTGCTCTGTTAGGAGTTCAATAATGTATAGAATTAGCAGAGCTTTATTATATTTCTGTGCCTGCATGCCCTCCATAGAGTGAAAGTTGTAATAAATATAAGTTCAAAGGTAAAATCTTATTGCTGTGCATGAAGGGAGAGAAAATAAATTAGAATAATGTAATCATGCTCATATATGTTATGAATTTTGAACAGTGTCTATTAGAAAGTTTGTCAAAATGTGCTTAGCTTTGAAAATAGAGATTAACGCTGAAGGTTTTAATA
>VZUA01077131.1:52217-76680 GCA_013401035.1 Horornis vulcanius | reverse complement strand
CTGCCTTTAAATTCTTCTGTTGATGCCATGCTAGCTGAGATGTAAGCAGGATGAGGCTGCTGTTCCAATAGGATCAGTGAACCAGTTCCAGAGGGTGGAGCAGTTTAGAGACCAAATGCAGTTTAAATGGCACTAGAGGAATGATGCACTACTGACTGAAATTGCAGGCATTGTTATTAATGATGTAATTAAAGTTCCACCTCATAGGCAAAGTGGAAGCACACAGAAAATATTGTTAATATTGTGTTTCCTACATTTGATTTATCCCTATTTTAAGTACTAAATGATCTATGCAAAATACAGTGGGAATTAAACACTCTGTCTAAAATTCACAGCTTTATTATGTAAAAATGGTTCAAGCAGAGGTCAGGGTACATTAGCCAGAAGTAACTTAACCCAGCTGAAAAATGTCTAATGCACTTCACATGCACATTGCCACTTGGCTAAACCTGACTGTACAGTGGAAGTTCTCTAGAACCAAAGGTCATGGCTTGCTGTTTGTATTGTTTTGGTCAAGAACAGATCTCAGACATTCATCCAAACCCTTGACTGATGATCATCTGTGGTACTGGGTGTATTTTCTTTATTGCGATTTTTAAAAGCTCAGTTCTGAGATTTGTGGATCAATTAGAGACAAAATTGAAAAAGATAGTAGTAATAATAAAAATAAAAAATAGCCTAGTATCTGGTCCTGCATATTCTGAACATTTCCTGATGGATAGTGGGAGCTCTCAGAGTTGCTTTATGAGCTTAGGCCAGACTCTGCAGCTGAACTAGAACACATTTTTGTGTTAACTGCTTCTAAATGAGCTCTTAGTTTTAAGTAGTTGGCATAAATCTAATTTTAATTTACTGTTTTCATTTTCTTTTGCATTGATCCTCTTTTTGTAGAGATTCAATTGCAGACTTGGAGAAAGATGTTTTTTAAAGAGTCCAGATGGTATTTCCAATTATTTATTATCATTAGTATTCACTGTATCTGAAAACAAGACTTTTGCCAACTTAGATGAAACTCATCTGCTGCACTATTGTTTATGAATTTTCAGTGTCCTGTGTTAATGCCAACTCACTTTTGGGGTGGTTTCTGGGGCTACAAGAGAAAAAGGGGCTGCTATTCCCAATACATTGCAAATTGCCAATTTACTTTGGGAATACCTCTTGGATAACAATCAGTGATCGGTTTCTCATNACTTTGGGAATACCACTTGGATAACAATCAGTGATAGGTTTCTCATGCATATGGGAAATGAGCAAGGCATGTCATTATTAAGAGTAGCATAATCTGAAGAAAAATCATAATAATCAAACCAGAAGGTAGAAAAGCTTTGCATTTTTCCATGTCTGAACATGAAAGTTTTATTTTTGGGGTCAGTGGTTCTGTGAGAGCACAACTAATTTTTCGCTTTGTAATAAACCCCTTATTTTTTTATTCAAGTTTTGAGATTGAAGATGGCACCTTAAGTTTTCAAAACTAAGATGTTTGGAGATTCACGGGTGTGATGCATTGGGTATAAATTGTCACCTGCTTTTTTCTGAACTAAAATGAACTAAAATTCTGAATTCTTCGACTAAAATTATTCTGCCCCTGTGCAAAATATAAGATGAAATGGATTCTGTACACTGGTGGAATGAACAAGTCTACTAATACTTTTTTCCTCAAAGTTTTGAAAATATATGTATATTTTATAGTATTTTAATACATTGGAATTATTTGTGTAATTGGTTTCTACAATATTTTGTGTTGTTTAGCATTTGGAACAAAGCAGTACAGAGAGGGAAATAGAGGGACACCTGTTTCAATTATACCATAGCAGCAATTTCAACAATAAAT
Organism: Horornis vulcanius; assembly: GCA_013401035.1. Taxonomy (NCBI): domain Eukaryota; kingdom Metazoa; phylum Chordata; class Aves; order Passeriformes; family Scotocercidae; genus Horornis; species Horornis vulcanius. The sequence goes on along the minus strand of VZUA01077131.1, from coordinate 74,849 downwards.
CTTAATTGCAATCAGTCTTGATCAACCCACCTGCGTAGATTCCCTCATTTACAAGGAGGAGGGATAATGGAGAGAAAAAAAGGAAAGGATTGGAAAGAAACAGAGGGGAAAAAAAACCCTGCAGAACACTAATATGGATTATGTTATGTTCTTATACTTTTAAGTTTTCAGATTGCTGCGCTATGTTAATTATTAGGAACAGCAGCCTGAATTTCCCTGCTTTTCTCTGGGGGTACAGTGAACCCATGTTTACTTTCAGCTGCCACTTGAGCAATTTCTCTTCCGTTCAGGAGGGATTGTGCAAATAGCCACGAGGTAGAACTAATTCTGCTTCTATGCCCAAGCACAGCAGGTGAAAGTGCAGCAAATTCCTTTAAGTGACAACTTGTCTTTCTTGTGTGGGGTAGGAGACACACCTGGGCTGATCTCTCCGTGGGTGACCTCCTGCAGGTCTGTTGGTTGTTTTAACCTTGACTGTGGAGATGCTGCACTGAGGTGTTCTGGGACCTTCTCTGCAGGCCTGGCAGCTGCTCACCGACGTACCTCTCCTGTGCTGAGCCTTTGTGGAGTCACAAATGAGTTTTCTTAAGTGCATTTACATAAAGAGATGAAAGAATTGTGGGTAAACAATCCAAATTGCAGTAGAGGATGTATAGGGAAGAAAAAGAGATACTGCTTTTTTTCTATACTCATCATCGTCTTTTTCTCATACCTCTGTAATGATCATTTGGACATAGGTAAGGGGCAGGATTGTGGCCAGTTATGCAGGGATTTGGGTGAGACTTTTGATTTTATGGAGATTTTGTAACATATTTCTAGACATACATTGCTTTTCCGTGTTCATTATCATTGTATCTGTTCCTTTTTTTGTACTTTTTGTCTTTCCTTTTTCCTTACACTCCTGCGTTGTTATTCCCTTTCTCTTCATTGTGCATTATGTGATTAAAAATGTTTTTGTAGTGGCATTTAAGCAAGTCTTTTGACTCAAAACCTTAAGGATTGTCTCATCTCTTTTTTTTTTTCCTCTCTTCAGAGAATGTCCTGGTTTGTTTGTGTTTGTTTCCTCCTGTCTGTCATGAGTGGCTTGTTCTATTTCACAGTTTCACCTTCTTTGAAGCTCTCGACCTCCCTTCCTCTTCGTCTCTTTTGCATCCCCTTCCCCTCCGTGGGGCTCTGATAATAGTGATGGACCAGTGCAATTAAATTTATTCCATACACCACTGCTTTCCCTGACAAACTGACACCTCTCTTCTCCAACGTTCTTACCTGTTGACTGGCATTAAGCAAAGTCAGCCAGGAGCCAGGATTTCAGTGGAGTGTGACATTCATCTGCGGAGATGACTGAGCACAGCAAGCCCTGGATGCTTCCTCCTCTAAAGATGGTTGTGCAACACGGGGAAAAAAAGTAAATCTGTGATGTTGTGATGAGATGAAGACATTCAGGAGGGTTATAAGAAATTTCTCCTATTCTAATTTGATTGTTATTTCGTTTAAATGTAACGTTTTCCTTAGTTGATGAGATGCCCAGGCCAGGATCCTGCCAGCACACAGTTTCTCTGCAAGCAGTTGCTCTCAGCAAACTGGCATGCAGTCAATAGGAATCCCACTGAATTTACTGCTGCCTGTTGACATCTTACTCTGTTACAGGCAAGTATTTAATCAAAGTTTATTGTCATTCTTTTCTGAGATTTAAGTGGGATGTAAAATTTTACGATACGTATAGTATTTTAGATGACAGCTTCATTATTTCCACTGAATAATTTGAAATGCTACAAGGAGAAATATTGATGGCAACTGGTAATTGTCATTAAATATGCAGCATTTTTGCAGCAGTCACTTGTGCAAAAAATAAATTTTCTGAACTTCTAGGTAGAAGTGCAGAATGGTCTGAAATGCAATTCCTTTGTCTTGGGCGTTTTCCCATCATGGAGGTCACTTGAGGCTCCAAACATGTTCAAACCTGAAAACTACAAAGTGACTTTGCAATTTTTCTTTCTAAAAAATGAGCATGGTATTATATTATTGAATGTCAAAAGGAGAACACTTGGTTTGTTATTGAGTTGGTCTTTTGGTTCCTGCTGCCTGATGGGGTTTTTATTTTTGCTGCCTTAGTTGTCTCCTGTCCAGTGGACATTCCCTTTTTCCTGAGCCAGGAGGGGTGTCTTTGGCAGAAGTAATTAAAAACTGTGTCATGGGAGATGGGCACAACAGGTCACTGGGAAGAATGAGACAATGCACCAGAGCTGCAAGGCAGGGTGTAAAACAGACAGGTGCAGTTTTATTATTGGACTGGTTCCAAACAAAACATTCCTGTTGGTTCTGTGCCTCACCATTGACTGCATTACTCTGGACTGTGGGAGTGGCTTCTCCCTCTGGAATGCAAAAGACAAAGAAAAAAACATTAAGTTTTTGGAAAAAACCCAATCTCTTCAGTTCAAGGAGAGTTTTTGTTCATTCCTTATTTTGTTTCCCTTGTTGGGAAGAATTTAGTTTGCTTTTAGGTGAACGAAAAATTCCACTCAGAATGGAGCTTCTCTGTTACCTTGTTAAAGAATTCAAGTGAGGGACCAGTACATTAGGTAATGAGCAACTTTGTTACCAAATACATTTACAAAAGTGCTATGCTTGTCTTCTCTTTTGTAATTATTACAACCTGACATGAAAGAAGAAGGATTAAATCTTTCCCATAAAATGCTATCTGTTGGGTATATCTTGAGTATTTAGCTTTATAATCACTAAGCTATTCAAGTACAAGGCAATCAGTTTAAAAAATGCCATTAGAGTTGGTCAGGACGCTTGCAATAAAGCATTTTGAATAGAAAACTGTAACATTTTTCTTAATTACAGCTCCTTTTAGGAAAGCAAGCATTCAGTGAGGCTGAGAACAATCAGTGCTTAAGGCAAGAAATAAAGAGCATGTGAGAGGGATCAGCTGAGATGCTGAGGGTGCTGTTTCAGTTCTTATACCTCAGGCAGATCAGAAGCTGGATCCTGTGGGTTGTGCTCTCAGGTGATGGTGCCTGGTTGTGCTCTAGTTCTCAGTGGGTGCTGAGCAGCACCCACAGGTACTTTTCCACTGGGCACCCTGCAGCCTGGAGAGATGCCTGGGGGTTTTGTGATCCAGGTGCAGCACCCAGCTCTTGGCCTTGTTGAACCTCACACAGCTGGCCTCAGCCCTTTGATCCAGCCAATCCAGATCCCCCTGCAGAGCCTTCCTGCCCTCCAGAGCTTCAGCTCCCTCCCAGTTTGATGCAGTCTCTGAACTTGCTGAGAGTGCCCTCCATCCCCTTGCCCAGATCATCAGTAAAGACATTAAACAGGGCTGGGCCCTGGGAAGCACCACTGGTGACAGCCACAGCTGGGTGCAACTCCAGTCACCACCACTGCCTGGGACTGCATGTCCAGCCAGGTTTTTAACCCAGCAAACTGCATCAGTCCAAGCCATGAGCAGCCAGTTTCTCCAGGAGAGTTCTGTGGGAAGTGGTGTCAAAGGCTTTGATAAGGTGCAGATAGGTACATCCACAGCTGTTCCCTCATCCACTAAGTCAGTTACCTTGTCATAGAAGGAGATCAGGTTGGTTAAGCAGGACCTGATTTTCTTAAATGTATGGTGGCCAGGATTGATCCCTTGGTTTTGCTGTACATGCCATGTGATAGCATTCAAGATGATCTACTCCATGACCTTCCCTGGTGCTGAGGTCAAGCTGCAGGTCTGAAGTTCCCTGGATCCTCCCAGCCCTTCTTGTACCTGGATGTCACATTCACCAACCTCCAGTCTCCACTGGGACTTTTCTGGATAGCCAGGACTTCTAAGGACATCCAAGATGGAGAGTGGTGTGGTCCAGCTCCCTCAGTACATTTGGGTGGATCCCCCATCTGGCTCCACAGAACACACTTGTGCATGTAAAGATTATGGAAAGATCTAGAAAGATTATTCAGCCATATGTGAGGTAAGAATTACACCATCAAGGTACTGAGTGGACAGTTTGGAAGCTCTTGAGAATTTAATATTCCCTTTAAATCTGCGACAATGCATAAAGCACACTTCAGCTATATCCTGTTCTAGTATTTTTCATGGAAAATGAAAGATTATTACCTCCCTTTGTAGTATACTGTAGTTTTCTGAGAATTCTCTGCCAGGCAGCTGGTACAGAAGAAATTCCCCTTCTGCAGTAATAGAAGGCAGTAATTAAACTTGAACGCAGCGAATGGAGCTATAAAGTAAATCAAAGTGAGTGTTGAATTGTACCTTTATGAACCCAGTGGTAAACTCTTTCTAACAAAGCACAAAGCTTCCTTTCTTTGCCCAGGAACTGTGAATTGCAGCCTCTGTGTGCAGTGCTGCTGTTGCTGTCACCTGCTGTAAATCCAGTGGGATAAGAAATCGTGGAAAGAAGAAGTTGAAAGTGTACTTGCCTGCTTTTCCCAAAGGGGGGTCACCCCACAATATGTGGCATATGAGCTTATGGGTGGAAAAAGCCACCCCAAAGGGGCCCCAAGTGTTTTAAATCATCTTCTGAGAGGCGTGAGTTGGGTGTTTTGAAGTCAGATTAAACCAGTGGAAAGGCTCTCTTGGCTTTCAACAAGTAGTTCTTCCCTGATGCTTAGATCTGTAGCACAGTCTGATTGGTGGAAAAAACTAAGTTAAATTCAGAATTTGGTGAACATCATGGCACTTTCTGGCCATAATGTCCTGATGTAACAGATAACCTGTGCTGTGGCTGGAGGGGTGGGGCTCGCTCTTTCAGGGCCAGTGTCTCACCTCATCCTGTCTGGTTCTGCACCCTGTCCCTGTCCATGTGTTTCCCTGGGAGTGATGGGAGAAGAGGACAGGTGCTTCACCCTCCTTCACCCAAGCATGTAATCTCTTGATGCTACCAGGTCACTGACTCCTAAAATCCGCCTGCCCAGGCTGCCCTGCCGTTACCTGCTGCCGTTACCTGTTGCCGTACAGGCAAGCTGTCAAAATGTTAGCAGGGATTTTGATGCTTAGGTGACTTGGGAAGACAGCTGGAATAAGGTTTACAGGTTTATTTGCTGTTTTCACATTGGTTTTTTTTTTTTCTGAAGGTAGTTCTCAGCATTAGGTGAGCATCCATAGCAGCAGTGGTGATACAGGGGCTGGTCAAAGCAGATTCAGCTTGGTTTTCCTTGGGATGCTGATTGCAGCACTGATGGATGGGGGCTCTATGCAGAGGGGTGGTGCAAAGACTGGGCACACCGAGCCTTTCCAGGTGAACACAAAGGAAAGGGAGTATAAAACCAAAGTATTTTTAACCATATCTTGCAGTCTGATTGCCTGCTGGATCTGCTGTTCCTTCTCATAATACGCTTGAAAAGTTTTATCTGTGCCTCGAAGGCGATGAGCCTGTCTTCATTTAGGGATGCATCTGCAGATAATAGCACTGTGCTGGTGACAGCTTTATGTGCTCACAGCCTGCCTCTCTTATTTACTCACTTGTAGATGTGGGCTCTTGTAAAAGCAGCACAGTTTTCTACCCTCCCAGTTATAATTGCTTCCTGGACTGCCTTGTTATGGAGCCTGTTCCTGGAGCGTGAGGTAGAAGAGGCACTTTCTGCCATTATAATTTTTTTTTTTCTTATGTATAATTAAACCTGGATAGTCATTATGTTTTTTTTTTTTCCTAGGTTCATAATTAAAGAAACCTTGAAGGAAAGGTTTGTAACTATTATAAGGGCAAAAGAGATGGTAACATGTGGTAGGCCCCTTTTGTTTATAAACAGTTGAGCTTCTAGAAACTTCAGATATGTAGCTGAAGTATTCTGAGGATCCAGAAATACTAAATAATAGAACAGTGTAGCAAAGTCAATCATGACTGTTCATTGTTTAAAATACATTTGTAAGGCATTGAGTGTAATTCAGTACAAAAAGAGTTATAAATTGATGAATTTTTATGAATTATGATGTCCTTGCAAATGCTATGTAATTACTCAAATTTCTTATGTAAAAAATAGTTTATTTTCCTTTCTAAAAACAATAGTTCGCTGTGTTGTATTCCACATCACATCCCTCACCTGCCTTATTTTGCTGCTCATTCTGGCTGTAGTTCTTTTGGTTGGTAGGTTTTTCCCCCACTGCCCCTTCTTGAATGGGCTTTTAGAAAGATGCTTCTCATCAGGAGGTCTGCTTTGGTCCGGGTCCCTTGGTTCATCTGCAGCAGAAAGTATTTGTCTTTTGAATAATTGTGGCCCAATAGATAAATAATTTTAGATCTCCTAGCATTTGGGTGAGAAGCAAGAGCCAGAAATAGGAGTGGCTCATTCTGGTGAGGTTGAAGGGGAAGGACCAAAATATCTTCCAGATACTTCTCTGGCCTACAGGAAAAAGAAATCTGACTTCTTTGGGGGCCCGCACAATTTGTACTATGGAAAACAAGTTCTGTTGGTAGAGATAGCTAGAAAATATGGGGCAATTATCATTAGTTCTGTTGACATATTACAGCTTTCTGTTGACGAGATTATCTCATTCCTTTTGCTTACCTGCTTCAGAGAGTGGACTGCAGCCAAGACGTCACGCACCGAGCTTGAAACAAGTTTTTTTCTTCTTTGCTTTCCTGAATAAATTTTTAAGGTAGTTGTTCAAGTGTTACACTTTGCAGCCTGAAGGCTCACCACATGCTGTTCTGTGGCATATTCCTCCACAGGCAGGTGGATGTTTGATGTGAAGTCGGTCTGTGTGGTACAGGCTGTGGGTATTGAACCAAGCTGTGCCTCCCTTAATGTCTCTCTTGTTCCATTTGCTGCAGGTGAGGAAGTACCACATCACCTGTGTTCAGAGCTTCCCCGTCCCGAGGTGGTGGCTTGTGAAGTCCCTTGTGCCAGGGACTGTGTGGTCAGCGAGTGGTCCCCATGGTCCCCCTGCTCCCACTCCTGCTCCAGCAAAAACGCCGAGGGCACTCAGAGCAGGAGCAGGTCCATCCTGGCCCTTCCAGCTGAGGGTGAGTGCTGAACATTTCTGGGTAATCACTCTTCCTGTAATGCATTGACTTCCTTTCCTGAGCCAAACTGTGTTTAGATCAGAGCTAATCCTGGTTCCCTGGGAATCAGGGATAATACTGAATGCTTGTCTCTGCCTAGAGACTGAGATCTCTTGATGGGCTGGAGTTCATGTGTCACTTGGAAAAATTCTGTCACAGTTTGGAACTATTTACTTCAGCCTCTAGATTGCTGTCAGTTGAGGGCCTGCCTGGATGTGAATTCTGGAGACCTTCATACTTTACCAGAAAAATTGCTGCATGAGAGAGTCGGCATGCAAGTGTCTTTATATGGGAACATATCAGTAATGATTTAAAACCAGTGAGGTGTGAAAAATGGGGAAATGGAAAAGGACTTGCTCTTTTTTTGTTGGTTTTTTTAATGTAAAACTTGGAATGTGTTGGTCTGCTTGTTGTGGTGAGTAAATAGCTCTTGATAAATATATGCCATTTCTTCTGGATCTTCATGGACATATCATGTATCTGTTCTTTTACTTATTAATGTCAGTGATACAGCTATTTAAACAAACCATTTTGTATTAGAAGTGTCATCTTCTAATACAGTTACACATATGGTAATTAATTTATGTGTTGGTTTATCACACAGGATTTGAGAGGTCTTGGATCAAGTGCATAAAAATTCATAAAATGTGAAGAGGTCCAACAGACTAAAGCCTTGTTGACACAAAATACCTGATAGTGCCAAAACTAGGTGCAGTTAATGCAGCAGCAAAACACTTCTAGATGCAAATCTAGTCCAGGACAAGCTCTGTTAAGTGCTATTTTGTAAATTATCATTAAAGCCACCCACTGTTTCTGGGCTAATGTAAGGACTTGATCTTGCAAACCCTTACTCATGTGAAAGGTCTGTATTCATATAAACATCCTCATAAGCACTTGTGAAGAAAATTGGGACTCTTCAGGATGAAAATAATTGTTGATTGAATGATAATAACTACTACTAAAAAAGTCTATGAGCTACACAATAATTAAAATGAAAATGTAGTTGGTCTCATATTTTCCATGGAAGTAATGAATCCAAATAACAGATAAAACTTGGAATTACAAGAGTGAAATTGTGATGGCGTGAATTCCGGAAGTACAGAAGCACAATCATCTCAGCCTAAAAGGCACTAACCTAAAAAGGGTGTACTCAGAACTGAATACTTGAAGTTTCTCAGGAAGGAATAATTAACTATTAAATTCAAACTTCCTGACTTTTTCTATGCGCATGTAGCAGTGGTGTAAGAATTTGCTGTGCAGAGTCACACATCTGTGTGCAGAAAGTGATTGATATTTGGGAGAGTGGAAGTGGAGTTAATACCATTATCACTTCAATATTAAGGCAGTTTTAAATTACCTGCTTTCTCTACCTTTTTCATATCCAGCTCACAGCTGAGCATCTGATTTCTACAGAGCTCTGGTATCTTTCCCAGGTCATTTTGTTTGGCCTCTGTCAATGGAGGAAGAGTCAGCTGTGGAGGACTTATGGAAATTTTGGGTCATTTTCTCCAAGCTCTTTACCTGTTCCCACAATGTGATCACCAGGAAGCTGTTGATGAAACCTGGGGGACTTGATTTAAATCAGGTTTTAAAAGATAATTCTTTGCACAGCAAATGTCTGAAACTTGGTGCAAGAGGAGATCATGGAGCAGGCACTCCCAGCAGGTGTAAAATGAATTATAGGAACTGCTGAACATCATAAAAAAATCTGTAAATGGCTACTGGAATGGCCAGGCAGAGGCATGTTGTCCTGCTTTCTTTGTACAAGAGTTGTCAATGAAATGCAGAAAGTGGCCAGGCCTTTATGCTCTTCATGAAAACAGCATTTCCTGCTTGCAGTGTTGCAGGCAAGTTTGGATGGGCCATTTCTTACTATGTTAAGTTGAATCTGCTTTGTTTAGGAGAGCTTCATTAACATATTGTAAATAACATAGTATTGAAAAAAACCACCCTAATTTTTCCCTGGAAAGTTAAAAATTTGAGTTGGATATGTTAGTCAGGTTGGGGTTTTTTTCCCTTACAAATGGATCGGGCATTTTGCCATTTTCTTGTTAAAATTATTTATTTTTAAGATGTGTCTCAAACACACAAGAAAAATAACTGGTTTGCGTTTTTCCTGCCAAGTCAAATTCTTCAGGAAATAAGCTACCTGGGGCATTTTCTACTCCATCATCATGCTAAACATTTCTGAGACTGAACACTGTGAGGAACAGTCCATTTTCATGAAAAGATGAATGATAATGTGACATGATTATCCAGTGGGTTAGGTAGTTTCTCTTTTTCTCACTTCTATTCATTGTGGCCATTTGAGGCCTTGCCTTTTTTCAGGAGGGTCTGTCCTGCAAGGCAATAGGCATCCCTTTGACATCCCTTCATCTCCTGTTGGTTTTAGTAGGGTGTAAATGCGCTCTGAACCTTGTGGTGTCTGTCCCCAACACTTCAGCTCTTTCAAAACCTTCAGCACTTTGGCTGGGTCTCAAGTTGACTGGGTTCTCCCTTTTGGAGGAGAATGGTTTTGATTTTAGTAATTTTTGCTTCTTTCTTCCTAAAATGACAATGCTTAATGTTAAATTTCACTGCTTTACTCCATAGCTTTTGGGCTATGATCATCTGCTTTTATGGATAAATTCAGGCTGCTGTCTGGAGCTTCTGGGGAGGCTCTTCAAACTCCTGTGCTTCAGGATTTTGTCACCAGTTGCTGACAAAGTGCAGCAGTTTAGCAAAATCTTTGGTTTTGAATTTGAAGGATGGTGCTTCAGAGAAGTGAAAGCTTCATACTCAAAACGTGTGTCTCAAGTTTCCCCCCTCCAAGATTTGCAGATGGGGGTATCATTTCATGCATCCTGCTGTCATTACAGTTCAGTGTCCTCTGCTGCTCAAATCTTTAAGGCAACATGTGAATAGAGTCCAAATATGAGAGACAGATGTTTCTTCTTGGGAGATGAGCAAGGAGAATGAACATAAAAACAATGCTTAATTTGTCTTTAAACCTGATTGCATGTTTGCTGAGTGATACAGGCATTTAAATGGAATTAACTTGGCTGTGTGTAGGAGTTATTGATAAAGTAACTCAGAAATATAATTTGCCTATTTCTGTTTCCATTATGCATTGGAATACAATTTTATGCAAGGCTAGTTTAATGAGGAAACAATATTTTAGAAGGTTGTTATTGCAGCCAGAAAGGTCAACAGCTTTATTTAAGCTTTATTTATTTATTTTTTTTTACGAGGGGAGGAAAGACAAGGTATTGTGNCTGGGCACCGCGCTCAACGCCACCAGCAGCTGGAGCGGGGAGGCCGCCTGTGGGGTGGGCATTCAGACCAGGAAAGTCTTCTGCAGGAAGAGCACCTCTGGCCAGGTCACTCCCAAAAGGTATTTAAAGAAAGCTTGTTAGTGTTTATAAATTAAATACATGCTGTGTAAATGTGTTTTCAGCCAGTGTATGGATTCCGCAGCATTGAAATAATTTCATTTCGGGACTAACTCTCCAAGTACTACTCCATCGCTGTTGTAACAGTGGTAAAGAAACCAAATATCCAGCCCATTTTAACTTTCCATGTAAATCTAAGCATGCTTTCAGTGGTGGAGATTTTTTTTGCTGTAGCTCCTCTGCTACTCTAATTTACAGTTTTCTGCAAATATTTTCCCTGAAGGACAAGTGTGAGGAAAATAGAAAATACATTTGAATATAATGTTCAGCTACACTTTATTAGCAGTGCTCTAATAAAATAGAAAAAGTAGATAGATTTTGCATTATATTTACACTCTAATAAGGCAGTACCATATGTGTGATCTATATTGTTCACTTGGTTTATATAACTTCCATAATTGATAGCAACACAGCAAAATTATGTATTCTGCAGTGGAAATATCCCAAATTTTGCTTTGCTTTACTAAATGAGGAAAATAAGTAGCACAGATGTTTTTGTAATATCACAAAATCAAGAAGTTGCTAATTATTTTCACACCATTAATGAGTCTAGAGACTTAGAACCGACTTTCCTTTCCTATTGTAACTCTCAAAACAATGCTGTTTGTGCAAGCAGTCTGTGCTGATTTCAGTAAAGTTAATTAAAATTCTTGAGGTTAATGGGGTTAATTAAATAAAAGGAAAGAAATCTGATACTCATGTATGTCTCAAATGCATTGGTATGCTTGAACTTTACCTAATTAAACATTGTTTATAGAGCTATGTAATGCCTAAAATAGTTGTTTGCCCCTTCCACTTTCGAGGTTGTGTAAGGGGAAATGGAACTGAAGGGGGTAAGTAAACACTTAAATAGCTGAATCATGGTTTTAACTTTTTTTTTTTCTTGTATGGATTAGTGGCACATTCCCCCTCAAGTGGGACCATTTTGGGTTGCATGCATTACTAAGTATTGTTGAATGATCTTTTACATAGAAATTAATAAGGAGTAAGAAAGATTAATCCCCTTCCTGTTCATCCCCCTGATGTGCAAGATCTGACCGTTCCCTTAAATTTTCCCTTTTCTGTTCTTCAAGTCCTCATATATTAACTGTGTCTGAAACTTTTATTAGAATATGTATGACATGTTTTCCATGTAGAAGTTAAAAATGAATGAGGAAAATCACAGAGCTCTTCATACTGTATTACACTTGAAACTATTTTTGTGCTCCTTGGAGGTTGAAAGTTGAGGAATATGTCATCAACCCTTACAGACAGGTGGTTTGAAGGCTGTTGCCTGTTGTGCTAAAGCAGGACTACTTTATAAACATGACTGCTCATTCTCTTTGGTAATAAATATATCTGTTTTACTCCCATAAGCTTTGTGGTTTTGATGTCACAGACATCAAAACATTTAGCTTGTCGTCGTCAAGCTAAGCTCCCTGTTTAAATTTTTTTTTTTCTGTCCTTGAAATGTACTAAATTCAGCTGGGTTGCAGGAGTGAAAAGAAAAATAAGGCTTGCTCTGGCCAGGAGTGGTGTCTTTGGTATGGCAGTGTGCTCACAGCCCCGTGAAAGTCTTAAGAATAAAATCTTTCTCCATGGTTTTAAGTTTTTTATTTTGTTTCAGGTGTCCGGAGTCCCTCCGGCCTGAGGCGGTGCGGCCGTGTCTCCTCCCCTGCAGGAAGGACTGTGTTGTTACACTCTTCAGTGAGTGGACACCCTGTCCCACAGCCTGTCAGCCTGGTAAGCCTTTTAGAAGTCAAAATTTGGGGGAAAAATTAGAGCATTGGCCTAGAAATGTGGCAGATGAAATTCACACCAGTCTAATAATTTTTAGGGCATCTGTCTGTGTGAGTTTTGGACCTGAGGACTTTGGCCCTTGACTTTTGAGTTCTTGGGCGGGTGGGATCCTTAAGAGCAGCTCTGGAGATGAGAATTGTCTTTGCCTGGAAAATATTCCTACTGGGTTTCTCCCTTCAGAGTTAGCTCCAAGGCCCCTGTGCTGTATGGCTGCACATGGATTTGCTTACATATGAAATGTAATTTTCTTGATCAACCTGGGTGTACATACAGAGTTGTCCAAGTACCTCCTGTGTGTGCTTTGTGATTTTTCAAGGGCCAAACATCTCTTTGATCTTGTGGGTTTACTTTGAGGCACAACGAGTGTGCCACAAAGTTTCTTTATAATCATCTAGTGTTGGGTTTTCTGACAAATTTATGTTTCATTAATTGTTCAGATGAAAGTCTGCTAAGCTATCAGAATATTTCATTATTGTTGGTAGTTTCCTTGCCCTTCAAAGATTATCAGTGGATGCTTTAGCATAGTCCTTGTTAGATTTTACAGGAAAATGAGTTGCTTTCTAAAACAGTGGATCCTGTTTTAATTAGCAATTTATTTTTAGAGTTTAAATGAGCTGCCTATGAAGGAGTAGAATAAATTACCTGGTAAATTACTTTGTTTATTAAATAATAGTCTACAATTAAAATGAGAAGAAATTAATTATTTAACCTCCTTGGCAGTGTTATCATTTTAATATAATTCTAAATTAAAACTTCCTAGATGAGGGAGTTTGTTGTCTGCTAAATCTGTTATTGATATGGCTGCATTGCAAGTTTTTTTTTTTTTTTGGGGTTGTTTTTTTTTTTTTAATTTGCATTGCACAATTAAAACCTCAGCATGATAATGAAATTTCAAAGCCACTATACATACGTGAATTGTTAGGGGTGTTGTGGTTTTTTAATAGAAAAGTTGTATTTAATGAAAGCAATATACAGATGGTGAATTACTAATCAGATCAAACAGGAACAGGTATTGCCTGGCAGATTTAAAATTAATTGTGTACCAGCATAAGATCAGAACTTAGACAAACATGGAATCACTAAATCAGCTTTACACAGAACTTTACCAGTTGAGCTGTTCATAGTTTATCTGAGGAAATACATCCGAGTTTACCATTTCACAATAAAAAAGCTGACATTTTCCCTACATTTAAATGTCATCAGACAACTGTCTGTCTACTGGCAGAAGATTATCTCCTGCCTAGGAAGTGCAGACAGCACTGAACTTAGGTCTATAACAGATGGACAGACAACATAATTCACAAAGGATGTGCCAGTGAATCCGAGCACCTGTTGGGGAGGCAGGAGCAGGGAGGTTGTTGCAAGTTATTGATTCTCTGCCATTTCAGATATTTAAAGGTGGCAACTGTCTACTGCAGTCTTCTGTAATGTATCTGCTTTACCTGGTCTTTGAGGATGGATTGAAAAAAGAATCAAGGAATCTGTAGGGTGGTTTTAGGATGTGAAATGGTCTGAATGAGCAGCAGGTAGATTTTTCCTCTGTCACCTGCTTTCCTGGGGGTGAAGGTGGCCTGGAGAGGTAACTGCTTTCAGCATGGATGAGGTACTAGCTGGTCTGTCAGCATAGATTTAAAACAGGGAGATTAGAAAAAGCAAACAACTAACAATAAATAACATTTTTCATTTTCCTTTTGAAAATAGATGGTACCTGCAAGTACCTCTTCTCTTCTGGGCATTGGTTGTCCAGGAGGAAGGTTAGAAATTTCACAGTTACTTAATTCTGTAAACAAGTTTGTGTGAAATGTTGCATAGTAGCTGTCCTATTTTTTCCCCATGCCTTAAATCAGATTTGAAATGAGATGAGATAAAAGTGGATAAAATGCATGGTGTGCTACAGTAAGAAATTCCAAAGACCTCTACCTTGTGTCAGACAGTCCGTGATCTGCCACTTGCAATCCTCACAAGCACACAACCAGAGCTGGTCTGAGCAGAAGACTTAAGAGCTCTTAACCCCTACAAAGGTGTTGGAGACTGCACTGATTTTGGTGACTAAAATCTCAGAAAATTTGTCCTTGTTTTTTGTGTGAGCAGAGTCTTGTGTTGACCAGACTCTGGCTTTCCAGGAGCAGAGTGGGAAGCTGAATGTTTTCTGTGGAAGCTGGACCTGATAGAGCACGTGCTCAAGGAGTGAAAAGGGATTTTGGCCCTTACCTGAGCATGGTGGTGCAACTCTGCGAGCCCTGGGCATGGAAACCTCTGGGGTTGAAAGACAGAGGAAGGAAGGATGCAAGATCCAGGGAGGATTAAGAGTGGGTTGGTAGGAACTGTAAGGCGCTGTAAGGGAGGAGGATGGAGGCTGGTGGCACAGGAGAGGGGGGTGAAAACAGAGGTAAGGCACCCCTGAAATTCTCAAACAGTGTTATCTGAATTGCAAAGTTCAAGGACAGAGAAGTTAAGATGGTCCTTAGATCTTGAGGCTTTACTTTTTTTTCAGGAGGGCAAACTGTCATAGTCATGCTAGAAATCAGTTTGGCTTTAAAAGGACAGTCCTCCACATTGCACTCTGGAAAAATCAGGCTACAGCAGTTTCAACTGAAATATAAAAATTATGCTCATTAACATTTGTAAGGAATGCTATAGAAAAGCCAGTGAGGAAATTCAATTTTGAAAATGGGGTTTGAGTAAGGTGCAATAAATGTTGAGGATAATTTAGTTTCTTGAGGTGGAGAAAATTACTGTGGGAAGCTCATTTAGATTTGGTACTGATTAATAGGAAGGAAATGGGTAAGATTCTAATGGTGGTAGATAATTTGAATGAAAATCATCAGAAAGTGATAGAGTTCATGATTCTTGGAAGGGAAGGATGGCAATATCACAAGACATTTAAAAAAAGGTATTTACAGACTTCAAAAAACTGCAGGAATTGGTATCTACACCTTTTGGGAACTTACTCTATGCAGACAGGAGTACAGAAGACCTGGAAACTCCAAGAAAGCCTGTCCAATGGGCTGAAGCCCTCCTGGACTCTAATTTCTAGTCTGAAACTGTGCTAACAGCAAGCCAGTAGCACTGGGGAGCAAGGCATGTGTAGGTCTGTATGTGATTTGCAAGTTCAAGGTTCAAACCATGAAGAGGAGCACCACACACATCAAGAGAAGCTCTTTTTTATCTATCAGATTTGTTCAGGATCTGGTTTCCTTTTGGATTGTCATATTGTTTCAAAAAGATTAGAAACAAGAAATGAAGGATGCAAACTAAGCTAGAGGATATTAGATAGTGAAAATTGCATGAATGGATTAGAAAAAAAGGGGAAAATGAATGAAATGTAATTTCTGAGAAATGGGGAAGCGCAACATGGGGAATGTGCAATTGCTGCCATTCTTTCCTGTCTGCAGCCAGGAGAAGAATGTACTAAGGAGTGTTTCCATTGGCTGGCTATTCCTATGTCAGTGAGGTTGTGTGAATAAGAAGAAAGTAGTAAAGTGATGCCAGAGCATCAAGTGGCTGTCTTATGGGTGAGAAATAGGGTCTTAAAGAACTAAAACTCAGTAATACCAAGGCAAACCAAAGCAAAACTCTCCCCCTAACCTCTGCTCCTCCAAAAAGAAAGGTCAAGAAAGTTGTAGATTACTCATCCTAAATTCATTATGTAGAAAGCCACAAGAACAAGTTACTACTCAAGATATAAACATTTCGAGAATCAGATTGTAATAAACTGGCCAGTAAGGATTTATTGAGAAAAAATTGTCTCCAATAAATTTAATCTCCTCTCTTTTTTTTAACAGCATAGCTGTTCTAATTAAGGGAAATGGTAGATTTTTGACACATTAAACTTTTATCAGGAAGCTGAGGAACAGTGGCTTAAATTAAATCACTCTGAAATGGGTACTCAGCTGCTTGAAAAATCTCTCAGTGGATATCACAGTGAAAATAGTCTGTCCATGTCTCCTTTACTGCCTCTTATAGTGTATTGATACACACTGCTAAGATCCTGTGAGCCTTTTCTCCCAGCAGAAGAGTCCCAGCTTTCCTTCTGTGGTCTCTTCTGTGTGTCAGGTGCTCTGCTCCCTAAATTGTCTTTGTGGCCTCAGGCACCTCTGGAGATACAATGGATTACAAAATGAATGAAAGCAGTTAGAAATGCTAAAACCTCCTACGAGGCTTGTCAAATTCCTGGGCATGTTGTATAGAAGACCCCCGAGGGGTCACTGAACTGTGCCCTGGGGAGGCTGCAGATCCTTGGGCACAGTGTTGTGAGAAAGTGAGCAACGAGGGGGAATTGAATTGGACCTACAAAGGACTGGGTTTGCTTAGTTTAGAGAGGAGAAGACTTAGAATGGATGCAAACCCTTAAAATTTTGTAACGGCTATGCATTAGATGACAGAGATAAACATGTAATGGACAGAAGATAAAACAGCTTAAATTCCAGAAGTGATGGCGTGGGCTAGATTTTAAGAAAAGGGTCTTTGTGAGGCTTTACAGACACCAAATCAGGCATGTGAAAGGAGACTGTAGGAGGCTGTAGGGTTGCCTCAGGTAGTGGCTGTGAAAGGAGCAGGAAAGGGATCTCTCTGGAAGTGCTTTTCCTGCCCCAGGGCAGCGGCCGTGGTGAGCAGCCTCCTGCCAGTCCAGTGTCCCCTGGCAGTGATCTCAGTGGTGACACATCTGCCAGTGGAGGTTTATATGGCTTACTATTTTTAAAGCCAACATTTTTAATTTTTTCTTGGCTCTGTAGTTGTAATTTGTGTTCATGGTGTGACTTCTAGGTTTTCCTTCTACTCTACTACATGGTAAGTTTGCTGCTGCAGCTTTGCTCTTACTCTGAGCTGGAAAAAGAGTCCTCGTAGTGGGCTTATTGGCACACTGCTTTCCTCTTGCAGACATATTTGATGAAGTCCATTATTTAAAGCTTTTTACATGGTCTATAATCCTTTAAGGAGTACTTCTGAGATCCCTTGTTACTTTTCCAGCACCTGTTTTTGAAGTGTGGATACAGTACCCAGAGAAGGACGAATGCCATGTGCAGTGGTTAAACCAGCTCTGTTTGCTCTTAGCACTCACACAGCCAAGGATTGTGTTTCCTTTAGCTGTAGAGACAAATAGATAAATCTTGTTTTAGTCTTTCCTGCTGCATTCTCTACCATGGATTTTGTGGACTGTGTTTCTAGATGGATTGATCTTGCATCAACTCAGGTTAAGTAGAAAGTTAGCCTCTGTTGGTTGCAATGGTTTTCCTATCAGGAAGTTATCATCTCTAATTTCTAGAGCCATAAAGATGGGTTACTGGTAGCAGCCTGAGACCACCAGAATGTATTCTCAGAAACAAAATCTTCCATTATGACAGTTTGTTTCTTTGGTTTTTATTTTTTTCCCAGTTAAGATTTTTATTTTCTTATTTCTTTATTTTCTTACTTGATTTGGTGTTCTGTTAAATAGATGTTTTTGATGCATTTCTTAAGCTGTTCATTTATCATCCTTCCAGCTGCTGTCCTGCTGAGCTACTGGTAACTTTAAAGGAAGTAATGTTACAGAGTGCTCACAAACATAAATGTTTCAAAACATAAGTGGAACACAGAGCATGTTTCTAACCAAGGCAGCTAAATCACTAACTTGGAATGGCAACCGTGTCTGAAGGACAACTTTTCTTTTGCTTTACAGGCAATGCCACTGCAGTGAAGCAGTCCCGGTACAGGATTATCCTTCAGGATTCTGCCAATGGGGGACAGGCATGTCCGGACACCTTGTATGAGGAAAGAGAATGTGAAGATGTTCCCATCTGTCCAGTGTATAGGTAAAAACTGTTAGCTTGGAATCAGTCTCTAGTGGATGTCCACTTTTCCAGAAATGACACTTGTCCTGCACAATTTTCACCAGAACATAACATAATGTTGGAAAATGCAGAGTTGAAAACAAATTATGCATCTTGCAAAATGTGTAAAAGTGGAGTTCTAACTGGAGGTTTCAGTAGATCTGGCATCATCAGAACAAGCACCAACAGACACAGCTCCTAGAAATCATAACCTTGTGGTCTGATGTGTGTAAGGAAGCTGTTACTGGGAACTTCCCCCCTCACTGTATCTAAAAATCAATGTAAGCTATTTTGGGACCACAAGCCCTAGAGTACCTTAATCATAATTGCATGCTTATTACAGAAACTCTTGTCTTTTCCCCTGGTACTCTCACTCCAGTGAATAGTATGCACTTAAAAAGTTCTGATTAGACAAATAATACAATAGAGCAGTTACTCACTGCTCTTCATTAAGATTCTGTGGCCCATCTGTTGTGCAATATTAGTAAATAGAAAAGCATTATATCTTTGCATGTGAAATCTCCAGCCTGCACATCCCACAGGAGATGGTCCTGGAGCAGAGTAGGGAGCTGAAGGCAGTGCCAGGCAGGGGACACAACGCTCTGCTCTGCCTGGTGCCATGGAAAGCTGCTTCCCATGACTGGCACACCTGTGAGCATGGAAAGCAGACTGGGAACAACATCAGTTATATGAGAGCAGGAGGAGAGCTTGGTGACAAAACCCACTGGAGCTATTTCCTGTATATCTTACCTAACTTTGAAATGTGCCCTGCAAAAATGAGAAAGGGGAACATTGTTGGACAAAGATGTGGCTTCCTAGAAGGTGAGCCTGGCATCTGAATTCCAGTTCCCGGTGCTCATGTCAGGAGTAATTGCAGCTTTGTGACTGCAAACTCCCCACAGCGTATTATGATTGGTGACTGGGGTTTGTGCTCAGGTCTGTTCCCTGCTCTCCAGTTTTAAGCACTTGGCTGTTGGCTGTTCCTGCTGCAGGTGGAGGAGCCACCGCTGGAGCCCCTGTGTGCTGGTGCCAGACGCGCTGAGACAGGCCCTGCCGGGGCACGCGGAGCCCTGTGGGCACGGCCTGCAGGCCCGGGGTAAGATTCCTCCTTCCTGCCCCCACTGCTTGAGGTGTTGCATTAGGGCATCTCAGTAGGGTCTTTACTCTTTTGCAGAAGGTAATTTGGAAACTAACTGAAGTACTTCATGAAATAAAGTGTTTTGGGAACTGCTTCCATTATACAGTTGCTGGGCATTAAAGTACCAGTAACAATAGCTTGGAGTATAGAAGGAAATTTGTGCTTGATGTTCAAATATCTTAACCTGATCTTCTGCCTAAAGCTGAAGTGTGTGAGCTTTAAATGAATTATCTATAGGCCTTTATGAAGTAATCCATTCTTTGTGCTAAAAATGGAAAGGATAATTTCCTCATGATTTTGAATTTTACTAATGATTTGCCTGAGGCCTGATTTTCATTAACACTGTTGGAGAAGTTCAGCATGGGTAAAGGCTTTGGGCTCCTGCCCTTGGCATAATTAAGCCCTCTTAGAAATTAGTAGTCTCATTGTCTGAAGAGAAGTGTTGAGAAGAATGTTCAGAGTATGCATCAGTCTGTAGTGGTGCCTGCAGATGGCTGGAGATGTGGCTGTTATCAGTCTTCTGGGAAATACAATGAAACCTTTAACAAAAGGTTATTTTTATTGAAAAAAAATTGCTGTACAGGTATGCTAACTGAGGAAACTTGACATAATAATTTACTCCTTCACAAAGGTAGAAGCTATTCTTTAAAGATGAAATGAATTTCTTATATAATCTGGAAACAAAGGAAAAGAAAGAAAAGCCCTGACAGTATGTGGGATGTATCTGAAAGAAGAAATGTGTTTTAAATTAAAACTCAAAGGAGTAAATATCTTTAGGTTTTGACCACAAACCTTTCCACAAGGCTGTCAAATCTGTAAATTGTATTGTTCAGTCTGTGTGAAGGGATGGTAATCTTTGTTTTCTAGTAGGTGCATGAACTTGGTGTTAATCTTGCTCTGACAGAATTAGAAGTATAATAGAAAAGTATCACATTTATTTTTACTCTGTGACAGAGAGCCCTTCAATAATTACCTAGGCTATGTGCTCTTCAAGGGTAATTGTGGAAAACCTACCTTGGTGAGTTAACGCAAAAACCATTTCAGTGCCATGATCACTTTTTGTAATTAACTGTGGCTTTTGTAATAGCTTTGGTTTTCCTAATTACATGTAGTGATAGAACCACTCTGCAGGGTATTATTAAAGATGAGTGGGGTCTCAGGAAAATGAGATCTCAGATGAAACCTATGGAAGAAGATTTTTGAAGATACTTTGTATGAACAAGAGGAGTAATCTCCACAGAGAAGGCAGCTGAAACCCAGCTGCTAACTCTGACCATACTATGTCTGGAAAAGAAGCTGTTGGGTTTTCAGCAATTCTGCATCTTATCTGTAGAAGTGTTTAGTAAGGGAAACTTTCATAAAGGTTTTGTTAATACCTCTCCTTGCTGCTACTTGAATTCCTCAGGAGTGTGCAGAGTGCTCTGTCTTGTCAGGGAGCAGCCCTTTAGGCAGGGGAGGTGTTTGCTTACATGCCTTGCAAGGGCTCTTCAGCTTATAAACCTCAGCACTGGAGGACTTCTGATCCTGTCATCCTTCACTGGAAGGGGGTTTTGGACATGCTTTTGAACTACCATCTGAGGTGAGGCTGGGGATTTGGGTTTGTTCAGCCTAGAAGAGTGTCTAGTGTGGAGTTCACAGAGGAGGTGGAGCCACACTTCCCAGAGGTACACAGTGAATTAGCAGAAGATAAGTCATAGGCTGGAGTGAGAGAAACTCCCAGGTTGCCCAGAGACACTGTAGGTTGCTTGGAGATACTGAACTCTCAACAAAAGAAGCTCTTAAGCAGCCTTTTCTAACTTTGAGGTGGATCCTGCTTAGAGCGGGCGTTGGATCCTCAGAGGTCCCTTCTGTCCTAAATTACCTTGTATGATACTGTGAGTCTGTGGGTGTTTTCAGGGGAGTCTGTGCCATCAATAGAAGAATTCCAGGTGTAAGAGACAGGTGCTGCCCCCCCCTGCAATATTCAGGCATCTTGTGAATGAGCTTGCATTCGAGGTATCACCACCACTCCACACAGTAATTGCCTTACATTATTACAGCATCCTTAGCCAATAAGTGCTTCTTCTCCAAAGAGTATTCATATGAATTTGCCTGCTTCCTTTTTTGCCATGTGGCAGCAATTACCCTTTTACCTCTGAAGATAATCAATCTCTCTGTCCCTTGGAGCATCCATATTTAAATTTTTTTTTTCTGTCCATACCCTAACTGTAGTATAAAAAAGCAGATTTTCATTTTCAGTGATTGTCATACCTAGCCAATTATATAAGAACATTGAATTCATATGAATTATTTCGAAAGAAAAACAGTATGCGTTTGTGTACCTATTTAGGACAATGACTGTACTGAGGGAAAATGAGGTCTGAAATTACTTTCAAACTCCATTCTTTCTCTCAGCTAGATTCTTAGAGACAGATACTTAGAGATCCTGTTCCAAGAGCGTTTTCACTCAAATTGCATGTAAATGTATTGCGTAATATGCAGAAGATATCAGAGTTTGTGAATAATAAGCAGGATAGCCAAAGAGAGGACAGCTGTCTGAAGCTGCAGTTTTTATGGTTTTACCTTAAAGATATTATGCTAATTACAATAGACTTTGAATTTTTACGTCAGCTTTTGTGGACGAATTTATTCAGCAAGCAGTGCTACAGGAAAGAGAAAGGCAGACTTTAGAACTAATAAATATAGTTGTTATTTAAACTTAGTTGAGGCATGATTGGCAAAAAGCCTCCAAGACAGGGCACTCAGGTAAAACAGGGTGAGGATGTTGCTTGACAGTTACATAAGACAGCATCACTAACAGTAAATGAGGAGCTTTGCAAACTTTTGTGTTGCTAGAAAGCTGTCATTTGCCTCCACCAGGGACTAATTTACTAGGAGATGACATGTCTGTGAGAAAAGGTCCTGCCCAGGGGGGAGGGCAATCCCAAGCACAAATACAAGTTGGGTGAAGCGTGGATTGAGAGCAGCCCTGGGAAGAAGGACTTGGGAATGTTGGTTGATGAGAAGCTCAGTTTGAGCTGGCACTGTGCACTTGAAGCCCAGACACTCAACCTTGTCCTGGGCTGCATCCAAAGCAGTGTGGGCAGCAGATGAGGGAGAGAATTCTGCCCCTCTGCCCCTCTCTGAGTCCCCACCTGGAGCTCTGCATCCAGCTCTGGGGTCCTTAACATAATAAGGATGTGGACCTGTTGGAGCAGGTCCAGGGGAAATCACAGAGATACTGAGAAGACTCAAGAACCTCTGCTATGAAGGCAGACTGAGAGCTGGGGTTGTTCAGCCTGGAGAAGAGAAGGCTCCAAGGGAGATGTTGGAGCCCCTTAGAGTGCCCTGAAGTGGGGCTTCAAGAGAGCTGGAGAGGGCATGGAGTGATAGAGCAAGGGGGAATGGCTTTAAACTGACAAAAAAGTAGAGTTGACAGAAAGTCTTAACAGTGAGAGTGGTTAGGCCCTGGCACAGGATGCCCAGAGAAGTTGTGG